>QMFG01002354.1:0-18453 GCA_003314545.1 Ramaria sp. MG151 | reverse complement strand
TTTCGGAACGTCTGTGAATGAAGTGCATAGTTCCGAAGAGACAGAGGTTCCGAAAGGATTCTATCTCATGGATCGAATGAACTTTGCAGTTCATGTTGATCACAGCCAATGATCTTACATTCCTTGCAGTGAATTTAACTAATAAAAGTGGAATTGGAGTGCTTACTCAAAAAATATAAAGTTGTTGTTGAAGGTGAGTTGGAGATGAGTTGGCAAGTGTGAGTGGAAGAATCAAGTTGACATACAATAATTGAACTAGGAAACATACATGCGGATTGTTTGGCTATATACCAAAGGATTCGGAAGAGAAAGCGAATGGGAATGAGTCCGTGAGGATCGGAAAATAGCCAAGGTACATATATACTAATTAAAGGCCATAGAAAATAAAGAACAATGATAGGAGGAAAATTGTGAATAAAGAAAAAAGGGATAATAGACTATTACCAGCTCCTGAAACATGTTTCTGAATCGTATGGCTTTTCGGGTAGAGATAGCCATGCCTAAATCTTTCGGAGAATCATTATGAGAGTCTAGAGCATTCATATCATCAGGTCTGATGATATGGCATGTCATGGCAAGCTCTGAATGAATATGAGTAACTCAATCCATAATTTTATGGTGAAAGATAGGGATAGTGATGGGGATAGTCAGGGTGGTTCTTTTCTAAAAAAAGAATATGATTGGACCTGACCAATGATTGTTTCACAGGGATTGTTTCACTAGATGGAGTGTTTGAGTCGAAATGATAGATAAAAAGAGTTGTTGGATAAAATTGATGGGAATGTGGGCATGTTGCTTCAGACTTCGGACGAGATGCTTCGGAAGGAATTATTCGGAATGAGGATGATGTGAATGTGATACCCAAATTGTGATCGTGACAACTATCCCCATCACTATCCCCATCTTTTCCAATGAACTCATTGATCGAGTCATTTCTATTGTGTGGAAGCATGCGATGACATTCCATATCATCATATTCTATGATATGAATGTTCTAGACCCTCAGGATCACCCTCCGAAGGATTTAGGAACGGTTAGTTCTACCCGAAGAGCCATGCGATTCGGAAACATGTTTCAAGAGTTATTGTTGGTCCGTTAATCTTTTTCTTCATTCACAATTTTCCTACCACCTTTGTTCTTTGTTTCCTATGGCCTCTAATTAGCATACATGTACCTTAGCTACTTTCTGACCATCACGGACTCATTCCCATTCGCTCTTCCTTCCGAATGGTTCAGTATATAGCTAGCACATTCACATGTATATTCCCTAGTTCAATTATCGTATGTCAACTTGATTCTTCCACTCACACTTGCCAACTCATCCTCAACTCACCTTAAACAACAACTTTATATTTTTTGAGTAAGCACTCCAATTCCACTTTTATTAGTTAAATCCACTTCAAGGAATGTAAGATCATTGGCTGTGATCAACATGAACTGCAAAGTTCATTCAATCCATGAGATAGAATCCTTTCGGAACCTCTATTTCTTCGGAACTATGCATTTCATTCGCAAATGTTCCGAAAGCCATTCGCTTTTACTGTAGGATTTCTATTCACTTTCAAAAACCATTCTATCATCATTAGGAATATTTCCGAACAGATTCACTAACCCAACATTCATCTGTATCTTTTATCACTGATATTTGGATTCTGACACTCAACTCACCTTAAACAACAACTTTATATTTGAGTAAGCACTCCAATTCTACTTTTATTGGTTGAACCCACTTCAAGGAATGTGAGATCATTGGCTGTGATCGACATGGACTGCAAAGTTCATTCGATCCACAAGATAGAAGAATCCTTTCGGAACCTCTATTTCTTCGGAACTATGCATTTCATTTGCAAATGTTCCGAAAGCCATTCGCTTTTACTGTAGGATTTCTATTCACTTTCAAAAACCATTCTATTATCATTAGGAATATTTCCGAATAGATTCACTAATACAACATTCATCCACATCTTTTATCACTGATATTTGGATTCTGACAGGGATCTTCGGAGATGATCGGAAAGCCATACTTTGGTGCGATGACAGGGAGGTGTTCTAAAACACTATCATGACACATAGCTTATGACCCTGACCTCAGTCATTTGGTCTCCAATCCCCAGTTCTCTTCATATATAACTTGCTAGTTCATGTACTCTAAACCTCAGTTCTGATATCAACTAAGATACCCTAATATCCTCTCTCTTCTCTAATTGCTCTATGCTCTTTCACTAAGGTTACATCCAAACTTCAGGTGACCTCAGACCCCATCAGAAATACAGGGACAGGACACTGAGCTGATGTAGCACATAAGCTGAAGCCAAGTCCTGTCAGATTCAAATGTTAAGATTTGGCCCCCCTTGGCACAGGACCCCCAAACCTCAGTTGACTCTAACATTGAGTTATATTTGAGTATACAACCCAATTCTTAATAGTATATCAGAGCTCAAGAAGCTCAGACCATCTATATATCCCTGACAACCTAATCTTCTGCTTGAAGTCAAAGCAGGAGAGCAACACCACCCATCCTAGCTTGAAGAGCAAGGATCTCCCCTATCCCAAGCCCCCTATTTTGGCATTGTAACATGCCTCTTCAAAATCCTTTGGTCCCTGAGGGACATATCAAGGAAGTCCCCAATAACCCAAGGATCTGGACCACAAACCTCCAGACAATAGAGGCAACAATGACCCAAACTGTGAAAAGTAACAAATTCCCACAGTGATGTGTTCTTCCAACTGGGCCAAAAGGCCACTATGCCAAGTTATCTGGCATTAGTCTGTGGGCACTATTTAAACAGCAACTTGTTACATATATTCACCAACCATTCCAATGGTATGTAACACAAACCCCAATTAAACCCCAACCCTGACCCTGAATCTCTGACTATGACCCACCATCAGACAACAATGCAAATGTTAGAGGATCCCTCACTGAGGCTTTCTTCAAAATCACAGACTGTAAGGGCAACCTCAACCAGACCCAGGATATATTTGCTAGTAGGCCTACTGGAGGGGATACTACCCTGCCAGTGTCCTGCCAGGGCCTGCAAAGGGACTCAAACCACAAGCTACCCACAGAAATCACACTAGGCTGGTAAGGGAAATCCAAAGATATATAAGAGATCAAATATTAACTACAACAGCAAGGAGCATACCTGGTAAGGGAAATCCAAAGAGAAAAGGGTGAGGATTCCCTTACCTAAGTGACTAACTATATAGCTACTAGTGATCAAACAAAGACAAATACAAGGACAACTAGTGCTAGATGTCAGAATTCAATTATCAATGATAAGAATTGTAAATAGATGTAGGGTTAGTAGTATCAATCAGAAATGTTCCTAATAGTAATAGAGTGATAATCAAAAGTGAATAGTAAGCCTACAGTAAAAGCAAATGGCTTTTGGAATGTCTGCAAACAAATGCATAGTCCTGAAGAGATAGATATTCTGAAAGGATTCTATCTTGTAGATTGAATGAACTTCACAGTCTATGTCAACTATGTTAAGCTAGAGAGTTTAGATTCAGTCTTAGATGGGTAAGACTCTAGTTTATTCAATGGAATCTACCTAGAGAGTTTAGACTAGATAAAGAAGGTAAGTTTACAAGAAGAGTTTCTAGAATGAAGATTACTCACTTCAGTCTTAGACAGGTAAGACTGAAGTGTCGGAGTGTAAAATTCAACTACATATAATAAAAAATTGTTTCTCATGCTCCAGTTATAGTAGTGTTGAACATTGTGAGGAAAGAGAGAATAGGGTAAAGAATATAGGTGGTCGGAATGATAAGCTCACTGCGTCTCAAAACTTCACACTCTCCCTCAGTCCGAACACCCTATTCCATTCCTAGTAACTTTATGCATCTTTTGTGATCAAATCGACTCAGAGCTTTGGTCAGAAAGTCAGCTCCATTCTGAGTACCAGGTTGTCACAATCATGATTTGTGTCCTACTCCACCTTCCAAACCATCCAAACATCCTTCTTCCGAATTGATTCTTCGGAACCCAAATCATCGAACATATTCGTCACATATGAACCATTTAACATTCCGTCACCCTCAACACCTTGAAACGTCCTAGCAACATCACAAGGACTCAACCAAGAGATCAGGTTCCGTTATTAGCCTTTCCTCAGAAAAGAAGCATCTACACTATCCCCATCACTATCCCCATCTATTTCTAGGAACTCAATATCAGGGTTGACTCTACGCTTCTAAAAGCTTATGGTGACAAGACATACAATTCAATATATTGATGCGTTCATTTCCGACACTCAGGGTCGTTGTTTAAGGAAGTGAAACAAGGGTTCGTCTATTCAAAATGACATACGATTCAGAAACATGTTTCAGGACTTATTTCTAGTTTGTTTAATCTTTTTCTCATTCACAATTTTCACCCAACCCTTGTTCTCTATTTTCTATGGTCATTAACTAGCATACATGTACCTTAGCTATTTTTCCGATCCTTAACGGACTACTCCCCATTCACTTTTGTCTCCGAACGTCTCAGTATATAAGTAGCACATTCGCATGTATGCTCTCTAGTTCAATTATTGCACATCTACTTGATTGATCTACTTGGCTTAACAATTCGTCGTGAACAATCGTAAAGAACAACTTCATTTCGAAGTAAGTCCTATAAAACTTATCAATTTGGATTGGATTACACTTCGAAAGAATGTAATCTTATTGGGTGTGATCGGTGTGAACTACACGGTTCATCCGATCCACGAGATAGAATCCTTTCGGAATATCTATCTCTTCGGAATTATGCACCTTTTCACAAACATTCCGAAAGCCCTTCACTTTTACTGTAGGATTACCCTTCACTTTTGAATACCATTTTCTTTGTGTGAAAACATTTTCTAACGTTATTGCTAACAATGCATTCATCCATAACACTTCTCTTTAATAATTGGATTCTGACACGGGTATGTGAGAGGATCGAATGGTCCTTTGGCATATCAGGTCTCATATGAAGTGCCATCGGATATTGATATGTTTTGATCATCCATGGTATACAGGGTTTTCCAAAAGTGCAACCTCATCGGTATTATCTGAGTAAATGTTTAATGGTGTCTTAAATACCAACATTAGCTCTTCACAGAGCTGTCTTATCTATACAGCTTCTTGGCAGGCCATTCCCATGGCATAGTACTCTGCTTCTGTGGTGGATAATGCCACAGAGTCTTGTTTCTTCAACCTCCATGAGATTGTGGCATTTGCGAGCATAAATGCGTAGCTGCTCGTGGATTTCCTGTCATGTGCGTCCTCGGTGTAGTTTACATCGTAAAACCCCCATGGATATACCGATTCAGTTTCGCGCGATGTAGGTTCTCTCTTGTAGACTAACCCTTTTTCTTTCGTTGCCTTTGGGTACCTTAATACCCTCTTCACACCTTTCCAGTTCCAAAGAGTTGGTTGTTTGTTCACTTGGGACCAGAACTGCATCGCATATGCGATGTCTGGTCGAGTGGAGATCGCAGCGTATGTCAGGGATCCAGTGAGTATCTGGTACAGCAATCGATCTTTGAACATTGAATCTTCATCCATCTGCAGGTAACCTCCTTTGTCTACCAGTGTGCCTGCTACATTGGCTTCGGTCATTTTGAATTGCCGCAGTAGAGACTTGATGTATTCGGGTTGTGATATCTTCATTATTCCTAGGTGAGTGTCCCATGTCACTAGAATACCAAGGATCTTGAAAGGCTTAGAAGTGTCTTTTTCTTTTATTTTGTAGAACTTCTGGACACCGGCCTTCAAGCTTGTTTCTTCTTCCTCACTTGAACAGAAACCCGTTACATCATCCACAGGGGTGCCTATGGCCATGACACCCTCTGCCATCTTCTTCAAAAACACTCTGTTGTTGCTTCTTAGTGGGGAGAAACCCAGAAGTCCTAGTTTTTCTTCTAAGTCATCTCTCCATGCTCATGCAGCTTCAGGCCTCTCTCAATTTTTTCAATTCTGCCAGATGTGCCGGCACAGTTTCAGATCCTCCATCAAGGTAATGTCTTGACAACAGATGTGTGTATGGGAGGTTTTGGGCAATTGGATCTGTCTGTGCATATCTGCTCAACAGTCCATCCTATGCTGCTTTGGAGGATGAGCAGTCTAGGCCTGCTTGGACGTTCGGTACAATGTTCATCAATATTATTGATAAAGCTTGTGAGTCTGTCTCCTCCCATTTGGCAAGTTCTTTAACATCTGTGTTTGAGAGCTTAGTTATTGCTCCCGACATGTGTCCCCATAGCCTTGCACCTTTCAGGTAAGCTACTATTCTTGTCTTCCAGAAGTTCCAATTGGAACCACTCTCATCTAGTCTTTCCGATTCTTCATATCTTAGAATCTTGAATGATTCAGACATATTCCTCTATGTGTTTGTGGTTTGGTGTTCAGGTACATGGTTTTTCTTAGGAATGGCCAGGGCCCATAACCTGTTAAGCTAGAGAGTTTAGATTCAGTCTTAGATGGGTAAGACTCTAGTTTATTCAATGGAATCTACCTAGAGAGTTTAGACTAGATAAAGAAGGTAAGTTTACAAGAAGAGTTTCTAGAATGAAGATTACTCACTTCAGCCTTAGATGGGTAAGACTGAAGTGTCAGAGTGTAAAATTCAACTACATATAATAAAAAATTGTTTCTCATGCTCCAGTTATAGTGGTGTTGAACATTGTGAGGAAAGAGAGAATAGGGTAAAGAATATAGGTGGTCGGAATGATAAGCTCACTGCATCTCAAAACTTCACAGACTACAGCCAATGATCTCACATTCTTTTGAAGTGTGTTTAAACTAATATAAACAAAGTTGGAGTACTCACTCAGATGTGAGGTTGATGAGAGGTTGTTGTTCAAGGTAGTTCATGACAAGTTGGCAAGTTTGAGTAGAACAATCAAGTAGATGTACAATAATTGAATTAGGGAATATACATACATGCAAATGCACTACCTATATATTGAACAGTTCAGCAGGAGGAGCAAATGGGAAAGAGTCCATGAGGGTCAGAAAGTAGCTAAGGTACATGTATACTAATTAAAGGCCATAGAAAACAAAGAACAATTTGGAGGGTGATCCTGAGAGTCTGGAATATCCATACCATGGAGCCTAATGATATGGAATGTCATCGCAAGCTTTGACAGGATAGAAATGACTCAATCAATGAGTTCATTTGGAAAAGATGGGGATAGTCAGGGTGCTTCTTTTCTAGAAAAGATTATGATCAGACCTAGTTATTGATTGTTTCACTAAACACCAAATGGAGTGATGTATAGACTGTGTTGGGTGACCAGATCAAATGTATATGAAGGATTGAGGTGACAATGATTTGGGATTCTGAAAGAGGTGTTTGGAGGTGTATGGAAAATGTACTTTGGAGTTGAAACAGTGAAATTTCCCAAAGTGCAATCATGACACTAGAGAAGGATAGAAAAAGGGAGGTGGATGATGTAACACAGGGGAGAGGATAAATCTAATATGAGAGGAAAATAGGGAAAAGGAAGAAGAGGAAAGGGGGGAAAGAGAGAAAAAGGGAAGAAATGGGTTGTCCCCTGACAGACCTCATGGTTTGCCAAAAAACCAAATCCTCAAAAGTTAAGATTCAGGAACCTGATATGTTTGATGGCTTGGCTTCCTCCTTCAGTA
The DNA here is from genome assembly GCA_003314545.1 of Ramaria sp. MG151. NCBI lineage: Eukaryota > Fungi > Basidiomycota > Agaricomycetes > Gomphales > Gomphaceae > Ramaria > Ramaria sp. MG151. Next base: position 10,830 of record QMFG01002354.1, on the reverse strand, counting down.
CAATCTGAACTTTTGTGCTTGACTGAAAGCATTCTCCGCTGAGTCTGCTAAGGTCAACTATACCCTGTCCTTCCTCAAAGGCATCACTCTTGATTATTTTGAGGCATATCTTACTGATGATACTTCATTTGAACCCAAGTGGTTTAATAATTACAATAGCTTCACTGAGGAACTCATGATCAACTTTCACCCATACAATGTAGTCACCAACACCAAAGTAGAACTTGAACTCCTTGTAATGAAGGACAGTCACAAGGCTACTAAATTCTTTGTTGAATTCTAGCAGCAGCTGCTGTTATTATTAGACCAACCTGAAACAAACCATACTACTGTAATTAGTCTATTAGTTAATTGCCCATTGCTTTGATCCAAGGACCTGCTGAAGGTGCCTAAGTGGATCCAGAGGCAAGCACAACCCCTCAGTGTTTGGAGACACTGAGGTGGTGAACACACTTACTTTCCTCTCATTGCTGCCTTAACTAAGAATTTACTTATACCACAGGTAGTTAGATACTCACTCCCAGTGTTTGGCTGGCTCTCAGACAGCTTCCACTCCACTTCCTCCTTCCATTTTGCATCTACCTCCTATTCTTCATCCACCCTTTGTGTGGCCTCCTGCTCTTCATCTGTATTGTTTAATCAAATCAAATAGCAGCATCCATACTCCCTATAATACTATATGTGAGTATATAATTGCTGAACCTTGCCTTTTTTTATTTTGATAGGGAATATGTAGATTACATTTTGACTGATACTTCAAGCTTGGGTTATGTGAGAGCTCCCAGACAAAGTAATTACCTTGTGGATGACCTGTAACACCTATTCACAATAGTGTTAGCTCACATATGCTCCCCTTGTCTGTGCTCTATATATAAGAACCTTGTAACAAAAATCACAAGGACAAACAGATTAAGGAGTTAATGTTAAGCTACTATGTAACCCATATGAAGAGGGGTTTAGTTTCATTGAGGATACAGAAGATGTGAGTCAGCAACATTCAGGGACAATACCCAGTGTCAATGTCTCCTATCAATGACAGAATTGAGTCTGGGTTGTGGTACATATTACCTAGTCTAAACATTTGTTGACAAGACAGCTTTAGAGGAAGATTCTGATGTTATATAAAATAAAAATATTTTATGGGGTTTTGTCCTCTATGAAAAGCTCTGTTATATTTTCTGTTTGGAGGCAGCTATGATAGTGCTTGTATATTTATATAATGTGTGGGTGGTTGTAGGTAGTCTATGTCTGGCACTTTGGAAGCAAAGTGATCAGTACCCAATGTTCATGTAGGAATGTAGGGAGGTGTAGGTAAGATAATGCAGTGACAACTTAACAAAGACAGGGTAACTGGTCTGAGAGTCTGTCAGAACCCCCACCGCCGAACCGAACCCCCGGCCCTTTGGGCCCGAATCCCCGTTCACCTCAAACACGTTTCATATCTGTCCCATCTGTTTGATCTCCTTTTGCGTAGCTTACGACCCTGACCTCAGTCATCCGGTCTCCGAACCCCAAACCCCTCCATATATAAGCTATTTGTTCATGTACATGATAATCAGTTCTGATATTGACTAAGATACCCTAATACACCTTGCTTAATCTCTACATTCCTTCGTTCCCTTCGCTAAGGTCATGCCCGAACTTCGGGTGACCTCGGGCCTCGTCCGAAATATGGGACAGGACTCTGAGCTGGCGCAGCACATAAGCTGAAGCCAAGTCCCACTCAACCTGTTCGCCAAGCCTCGGCTCCCCTCAGCAACCCGACCCTGAACCTCGGTCAACTCTATATTGAGTCCCAAACTTCATCCTGCCTCTGCTAAGATTCAGTTCTTAACAGAGTCTCTGTAATTTGCTGATGATTGGGAGGTTCCCATTCTTACATCTTGTAGTATTTGCTGAGTTATTCAGCAATTTTTGAATCAGTCGCCTATGGCAATATGATCACTACCTAGTGTTTTCTTCATTTAACTCAGAACAGAACCATATATAGTATCAAAAGGACTAGCTAAGAATTGGGGTAGTGGAACAATGCAATCACTGAGTATCAGTGATGTGGATGATGTGTGTGAAACAGTGTACCAATTACTTCTTAGCCATACATCACTTTCAGTCTCATGTTTCAGGCTGGAATCACATTGATGAATGATCACATAAGCTAGGATAATGGAGAGAAAGAAGAAAGCGATAGGATAAAAGCAGCCATAGGGCCTTAGGGCTAGTTGCATGTGAAACCATAGTGTACTAACAATTCTGATGTGCTATGCCCAATGGAGTCATGGATCCTTTTGGTGAGGGGTATATTTTATGCAAGTGAAACACAATATGGAGTTGTGAGCACATAGCTGTGCTATGCAAGGAACTATTCAGCGTTCAGTTGACAGGTGTTGAGAATATAACGCAACCAGAGCTATGAATAGAGGCTCAGCTTCAAGTACTTATGTGGGAAAACCGTTGGAATCTGGGCTGCGGAATGTGTCGCTTCATCGCAGGCCACATCGGAACCCTCGGAGTCGCTGGGAGTGAACGGGCACAAACTAGAGAACAATAGATACTACAGTATATAGCTAGATGATTAGTGACAAAAATATTTGTCGGTCTTTCCCTCCATCTATCTGTGTCCTAAACTTCGACAAAAACTTCCATATGTCCCCTGTGAATAGGATGCACCGACACAAATATCTTCACAGATAGGTTTGAAATGTTCTTTTAAATACTACTCTGGTTTTTTGGTTCAGGATATAACTACTAGTGCTTTTTTGTCCATCTACATTCTCTAGAACCCAGCAACCCAGCTTTTGGGAGGCATGTTCAATGATTTTGCTGAACACACTTATACCAAATCTGCCTTGAATCATATAGCTGTGCCTCCTACTTTTGCTACCCATGTCGTCATCACAAGCACACATTTTGAAGAGCAACGAATGTTGGAAGTATCGGACTAGATGATACTTTGCATACTATAACATGCGATTCATGGGTCATATTGGAATCCTCACTATTGTTGTTGGATATCCCTTGTTCAGCTTATTGTCGTTGGCATGGTTGAGCTAGTTGGCATGGTTGAGCTAGTTCACAATAAAAATAGAAGCAAACAGCACAGACAGAAGAAGTTCGCATGAATATGGATGCTGTTAATAGGGACTGTTGGAACCGGCTCGAGGGAGTCCGGTATCCCGACAGACGGCGATTGGTGCAAGGTGTTGAGACCGCGCAAGTCCATACATCATTTTTGTCGTTGGTTGCTGGGAGAGCTGGGAATCTCATGCTTTCGAGAAGAGCTACGTGATACACGAGACTCAATTAGACTAAGAAGAAAACTATACGGTGTAACGAGATGGGGGCGAAGAACGAAACGTAACATACAAATAAGAGTACCAATATCGTAAGATTCAGTTAAAGCAATATTTGGAAGAAGCTGGAGATTGGGTTATGTGTTGGTGAGCTGCAATTCAAGCCCTGTTCGCAGAGGGGGCCCTCGTCGCCATCACGGAACGCCCACCGTCCAAGGTGACTCGCTTTCTGGAGCGGACCATCAAATACCCCTGACCCAACATCTCAACCCCCTCAGGATGTGCAGTGTCAAGCGAGGCATCCTGACCGCGGGAAACCTGGCGCAGGACCAAAGCCGACGAACAAAATACCATGGCTTCCCCCCTCTGTAGGTTTGTCACCTTATCGGGACATTGAACGAACAGAGTTAGATAGCAAAGAACATGTATGATACCGCCATACCTTTGACCACCATTTCGTATCTACCGCCGAGATATGTTCCTTCAGATGATCCAGCCATCTCTTGGAGGAAAATCTATGCGCGATGACGAATGAGCAAAGATCTAGAAATTTTGATGGCACCACCGTCGGCTCCTGCGTCGATATAAGCACACGAGTGCCTAAATGGCGTTGTTGCCGAATAACGGACAGGAGAGAGTCCGTCAAGCGAGAGGAACTCTCGCTGTTGCTCAGATACTGGTTTTCTTCAGCTTTAGTATCGTCTCCATTCAGTGGATTCTACACACCTTATGAGCCTCATCGAGGACTATCGGGACTCATGTGTCAATCACAGGTAGTGGCTCGATAGATGTATGGAAATACCTACCAACGAGCTTCCCAGGTATGGCCGTTTTAGCCTCCATGAACAGTCCGAGGATTATATCAAAGAAGCTACAAGCTGAGGAAGCTTCCGTGAAAGGCGAGGACAAGCTTCCAGCGCTGTGTAAGCCCCCACTAAAACTCTTCAGAGTGACTCACTCACTCTATGATTGTCAGCTGGCCTTTCTTGAAATAGTTAGAAACACAGTTAGACGCATTCCCTCCTTCAAGACACGAATCCAATATACTCAGACGCATATTTAGCATCATTTTTTGGGAGTCCGCGAATTTCTGCTCCCTCAGTTGGCTACGAAATTTGTTGTAGGAGAATGGGTTCATGCCGCGCAAGATCGACATGATGCTTTCCATGTAGAGAGGCATGTCTGAGTAGGCCAACGTTGGTAACAAAACTTAAAGCAAAAAGGTGAATAGAGGGCATACGTTGGTCCTGCTCTACTTTCATCATGGCCAATATTCTTTCCCCGCTAAGGTCCTTAGGGGCGAAATGCAACGGCTCAACCCGGACTTCTGGGAGTCTGGAGTATACCCTTTCCATGTTTTCCAGATTATTTGGGCTGAAAGAGATTCTCAGAACCACACAAAAACAGATCATCGGGCTTACAGAACCAAAACGACGACTTTCGGAGGTGTTACACCACCACCAAGTGTTCCATCAAGCGATGCAATGCATGCCGCTTCGCAAGGCGGGATTTCTCCAGCACCAGCCGCAGTATCGAAATGGAACCTTTTTTTTTAAATCAAGGGAAACAGAGAAACGGTCGGTGATGTTATCATCTGATGACGGGATAGAGCTGCTTACAATAACGCGCTCAATGGGTCTGGAAGAGTACCCAAGCGACTGTCGCTGATCAAACAGCTCTCCAGGAGCACAGAGGTCGAATGGCTCTTCCCAGAGCCCTATGAAAGAAGTATAAGATGTTGATCAACACTTCGACACCGTAGCTGGAAAATCAAGTCATACTTGTACACCACATACTATACCGCTGAATGGTGCATTTGTGTTGATAAACAACTTTGGGGACTTGACGGGGGCCCCGGTGCTTGTTTCAAGAATACGCCCGTACAGGGCTATTTGTGGAAAAATTGTGGAACCCATGGCATCAAATGCGTCACCTGTGATAATTGGCCCCGTTGTGATCGCCTGGTTCTTTTCGTTGATCTCGGGTCCTTCGCCAGGTTCTCCACCTAAAAGTGATAGCTGGGGGTCGGTCTTGTTAAGGAGCATTTCTTTACGAAGGATAGGGTATTGGTGAAAGTTGCAGCATTGTGAGAATGAGGCTAGTTATAGGTGAGCAACGAAGTGGGCCCTTAATCGTCAATTTTCTGAAGATGGGTGGGATGTATTCTGGTTCCTTGGCAAACTATTGACAGCAATACAACACCCTCACTGGTATTTGGAACATTTCAGACAGGTGAATTACCCTGAGACAGTTGGATATTCGAATGATCGGAATTGGAGTTCTATATGAGTCCAGACTTTAAATCATGATCTATTGAACAGCCATAGTATGAGAACATCGGGACCGGGCAACCAAAGCTTAATTATATTAACAACTCAAATGCTATCACTACTAGATTTATAAGTAGCAGCAATAGTGCGGCGGGTGTTGGGCGCGCCCACTGTATGCAACACGACCGGAGCCAATGAAACTTCTGTTCTGAGTTTTGGTGTGAGTAACACACGTATTTTATATTTTCCTTGACGAGTCAAAGTCTGGCAGGATGTACTTGTCATCACTGAGTCACGGGATTGCCATCGCCCACTTGCTTAGAGTAAAATAATTGATTTCGAGACTAGAAGACATTGACTGGCCGCCTTTGGTTGGACAAAAAAATTTTTTTTTCGTTTGTTATGATGCAGCCGTTGTCCCACGCCCAAATGAACCGCCCTGGAAAAACTCAATGAGATCGATCCTCTGATCTGGTTTTTACAAATTTTCATCAGTGACATTTCATCCTACTGTCCTCACATGCTCACTTTACACAGGGGAGGGATGATCACCCCCCTAAATAGAATGGATGAGCTTCACGACATTCGTGGCACCCAGCTGATGCTCAGATTTGCTAGCAAGTCGGAATGCTCACGGACCACCCATTGTGGAAACGTGGCCAGTTGTAGGTGAGAAACGTGGCCAGTTGTGAGCAACGAGGCAGGTCCTTAGTCGTAATCTACTAAGATAAGCGGGATGTTATCAGGATCCTTGGCATATTATTGACAGCAATACAACACCCTCACTCGGATTTGGAACATTTCAGATAGGTGAATTACTCTGAGACAGTGGGTATTCAACTGTCAGAAAATCAGAGTTGGAGTTCTAGATGAGTCTGGACTTTTAAAACTTATAATTATGATCTAGTGAACAGCTATGGTATGAGAATATCGGGACTGGGTGGCCAAAGCCTAATCATATCGATATCTCTGTTACTACTAAATTTATGACTACCAGCAATAGTACGGCGGACGTCGGACTCGCCCACTAGCTGCGTGCAGCACGATTGGGACCAATAAAATTTCTGATCTGAAATTTGGCGTGAGTAATACCCTGCTTTTTGATTTTCTACCCTCTACTTGTCGAGTTGACGTCTGGCAGAGTGCGCCTGTAATCAGCAGATCACAACGATTTCCAACAAGTGTCTGGTATGATGCCCACTTGCTTATAGAACAAAATAATGAATTTCGAAACCAAGAAACATCATTGACTGGCCTGTTCTGGTTGGACACATTTTTTTCTCCCTTGTTATTATGCAGCCATTGTCCTACAGGTTCTCATCCCCTTCAATCACTACTCGTGCATGAAATACCCCGACACATTAAAAGTGCACATCTTGAACTACCAGTAATATGGTAAAAAACATTCATTTGATCGAATAAAATTTCAGCGTCCATAGCTGTCGTGAGTGGTTAATCATTGAATATATCTCTTACTGATGCTACTTGCCATTTCTAGAACTGAAGTCCAAGGCTGGAATCCAGAGGCTCAACCAAGTGACGCTGGGCACATCGTCGCTCGTGTACGCGCCAGTAGTCTTTACGCGCAAACTCCCCATGGCTGATGGAGCATGTCGATATTGAGCACATACCAAATGCTACCAATCGGACGACGCTCACCAAATTTTGCACGAAAAGGCTTTTTGTTGAGTGTTTGTGTGCCGTTTCGCCGTTCCTAAAGACACGAATTCCTTGTGACTTCGTAGCCGAATCGGTCTTCATTCAACGGATTGAAGATTTCAAGTCACCCACCACACAACGCATTTGAAAAGCTTTTTAATCCCGAGATGTTTGCGAACATGGATTCGTGCTTTATGCCTCCCCTCGAATGGCTCCGCAAGACAATCCGCCCAGGTGCATTTAAGTAACCTTGGCTCTGAAACATCACAGGTCTTTAACCATGAGTCCAGCGTCTCATTGTCTGTGTGAGGCAGACGTTGGAAGGTATGAAGTATCGGACTAGATGATACTTTGCATACCGTAGCGTGCGATTCGTGGGTCACATTGCAATCCTCACTCCTGTTGTTGGAAATCCCTTGCTCAGCTTATCGGTGTTGGTATGGATGAGCTGGTACGCAATATAAATAGAAGCGGATAGCACAGACAGAAGAAGTTGGCATGTGCATGCATGGTGTCGTTAGGGACTGTTGGAAGCGACTCAATGGAGTCGAAGGTCCCACTGGAGATAGACGGCAACTGGAACAATGTGTTGAGATTATCCCAAGACCATACGTCATTTTCGTCGTTGATCACTGGAAGATCCGGGAACGTCATGCTTTCGAGAAGAGCTACGTGATACGTGGTTTAATTAGACCACGAGGAAAACTATACGGTGTAACGAGACGGGGGCGAAGAACAAACGAAACATACAAATAAGAGGATCAAAACTGTCAGCTTCAGTGAACATCATCTTGAGCTAGATGGACCTTGGAAAGACTGAAGATTGGGTTGTGTGTTGGTGAGCTGCGACTCGAGCACCACGATTATATATGACCTAAAGGACCGCAGCTGACTAGTACCAAGTACCAAGTCAGGCAGGTTTCACTCAGTCACCGGTGAACCCGCATGCACAGCTACGACTGTATGCGTCAATGTCAGAGTAGCGAGAGGAACGATCCGTAACAAATCACCCTCTCTGCTGCGAGCCAGTCACAACATCGGGATATTGCAATAACCACAGCAACCACTTTAGAAAATGTCGAAGCACTGCCAGAAATCAGTCATGTGCAACAGCTTTCCCTTTGTCTTTTACCCTGGCGGTTGTAGGGACAGCCATATACAGCTTGGACGCTGTGCCGCACTGTCACGACTTTGACATCTCCTCTCAGAGAAGATGACCTATGACGTGAGCTACAGCATTTATATGCATATCAGGGAAGGCACCATAGCATTTCTGAGCCAATGGGGGTCTACTGGTTGGTTTCTTTTTTTCTGACGGCTCGGCTGTGGGCCGGCGGCGTTTGGCAAAGGCGATGCGTCCAGTTCATATAAAAGCCCCCTTGGGTTGCTCAGCGCAGCCTGTCCTTTCCATCCCCGCCACTTTGTAAGTCTCATATACTCATGTATGACCCCGCCAAAGTGGTAGAGGACATGGATCTTTCTGTTCTCAGAGTACTAGTCCCTCACAAGGGGCGACTAATACAATGCAGATCCTATCTGTATCTAATCGTTCTGAAATCACAATCATATTATCTACAGTGCGCACTGTCCTCGTTGATGCTTGTGACCCCAATGTTCAGCCTTGTTGCCGCCCGTCCCATTGACTTTATTCGGACCACCCTTTTTTTCTCTCTTTCTTCGACTAATTTTGTTCCCAATCCACAGGCAAAAATGTGCTTCAGAGGGTCAGGACTGGCGTTATCGACACTTCAACTTATCAGCCAGAACTCTCATTATTTCTCTTCAGTGAGTTGATTCCGAGGTTCCAGGTCATGATAATCATTATTATTAACCACGTACCAAGGTAATATTAACACACTCGTCGAATGCGTTGTCCTAACTTACTTCTCAGATCTATATAACATCATCTATAATAAATATCGAGAGAATGTTCAAAGCAGATCGTCGATGACGTGTGGAGCTCTAATTCTTGTTAGCGCAGATCCGCTCATGCCTGCGCCAATAGTCCTTCCGTTTAATCACTGTATGACTGAGAGAATTCTCTCAGCATGCGGAGTCGCTTCGATTGGTAGCTCGCCGACTCACCAGGTGGAACACGAAAAGAATGTCTGCTGGCTGTCGCAGTGTCGCTTTGCAGCCGCACGCGTAGAAAACTGCATGGGGCTGTAACGACGTCCAGCCGCTGTTCTCGCAGGGGTACCGTTCAGGAACTCACCAGGCGACACATCCATAAAGCTTCCTGAACCCAAGATGCTCGCAGACATGCGTGTGTGCCTGGGATTTCCCCGTAAAAACTGAGATGCAGTCCGGGTATGTGCACTGGAATGTCCTCCTTCCCGGCTTGGAATCCTCAGATGCCTCCAGAAAAGCGTCCAGGATCTCTTTCTCTCTGCCATGCAGGCGATAGAACGCATGAAGTAGCGTTGCTGGGGTTACTGACACCGTTCCGTTACTTCCTGTTGCTGGCTGGTATTCTGCTTGAGAGAACAAATCAACAGGAAAGAAATGAGAATCCGAAGAGCTCGTTTCCTGGGAACCAGAGGGGTCCGATTGAGACTCTAGAAAGTTCCCTTCCTGGGAGCCAGATGGCCCCGGTTCACCCAGGGCAATGAAGGATAGGTCCTCTGACCGAGGATACTGTAAATGGAACAGCGTGTCAAACGTATTTGAAGGCCAAGTCGCTTCTGGACGCAAGGGGAGGGGAGGGGACATCCTTGCGTTGTCGGCTAATCCTCGATATTAAGCAAGACCTAAACCATCAGCAAACGGGATGACATACAGTTGAACACATCTCTCATGATGGTCATGAACTCTTCATCTAGAGAGGAAGACTCGGAAGTCAGGGAGGACCTGTTCCATCACTCAATAGCACGACGTACAGTTGAGCTCGTCTCCGAGTGGTGGCATGAACTCGTTACCGAGGGGGGGAGACTCTAAGGTCATGTAGGGTGGGTTCGGAGAAAGATGGGCATTTTCCTTCCTAATGGTACGCGGACTTGATTCTTATAGCAACGGAAAGGCAGTTGCGAGTGGAGACCCGACCCAGTCACTGCTGAATGCAGTGGCTGCTGGTGCGCTCGTGCAGCGTCAAAAGGTCATGGGACGGGTGCATAGCATACTATGAACTCGAGCTGCAGACGGCAATCTCGGATCCGGTCATTTAGAGGCCGCTTCCTGCTTTTTGTATGAGCGTTGAGTTTGTCAGACCGCAATTATTCGCAGCTCATAGTATCAAATACATATCCGTTGCTACTCGTGTGGGGTGACTGCAGGTCTCGCAACTTGTTGAAATTTACATGAATATTCAATATTTTCCCATTGTGTCTGATCAACGTCACCTGTCGCTCCAGTTTTGGATCTTTACAAGCAGGGATCCGCTAAAGCTTGGGCATGTGGGTGACTCAGATTACGTAATCTCAAACCGCATGTATAGCCATCAGGTTTAGTAGACCTTTTCGTGTTGAATCTGGTAAAAAAAAAACGCCGCGTTATCTCAAGTTAGGAAAAATGGGATACATCTGCGAACCCATTTCCGCCCAAAGAACCGAAGCTTTCCATTGCTCATTCAAGTTCTTTTTCATCTCATCATTACTCGTGCCGATTGCCGCCTA
>QMFG01002348.1:0-14154 GCA_003314545.1 Ramaria sp. MG151 | reverse complement strand
CCCTGCTCCGTCCTCTCAGTAACAAACTCCGGAATTACGATTAGCACCATTTTGCAGTCCACCGCCCATTGCCTCCGGCGCTAATGCTACAAGCGTCCCCACCTCGGCTTTCCCCGCCGGAACCGCTCCTTCTCGCCCGCGCCTAACATCTTCGACACCACGATGTTTACCCCTTGAGGAGCTTGTAGCAACTAAACAGAACTGGCTCAACTTCTGGAACAAAGATGATTTGTATTAACTCCATACCTAAACAGAACTCTACAACAGCATTAGTTCTGTGTAATTAAGAATATGCAAAGTTACTCACGGCTCAACTTCTGGAACGAAGATGAGACATGTCACGGCGCTAAAATGCCTGATAAGCAACGAGCGGCGTTTAAACTACCATACCGCGAATGAAACGAGAAAATTCAACAATATAGCTACGCTCGGATTCCCTCAACACTCCCCCTCGAGAGTAGCAGTATTGATAACGATCAATCACATCTGAAGTGTACCCAGCCCGAGTTCCTCAACGAAGTGCTGGAATTTCGGTTTCGCGAGCGACTTTGTAAAGATGTCCGCGACGTTGTCTTTGGTTGGGATATACTCAACGATGAGTTTCCGTTCGGCCACAGATTCACGAATAAAATGATATTGTAAGTCTATGTGCTTGGTACGAGCATGGAATTTGTTGTCCTTCGACAATGCAATGGCGCCTTGATTATCGCAGTTGATGACCATCGGTGCCGGCCTTTCCACATGTAGTTCTGCCAAGAAAGTTCGCAACCACACGGCCTCCTTTGCAGCATGTGTAAGTGATACGTATTCTGCTTCAGTCGATGATAGTGCAATGACGTTTTGCCTTTTAGAGCTCCACGATATCACTCCTTGTCCCATATAGAACGCGTATCCAGAAATCGAGTGTCTGTGAGCCTGGCTTCCTCAGTCAGCATCACAGTAACCTTCTGCGGCTGTTTGGGGTCTTCCACCAAATGTAAGCCACAAATCCTTTGTTTTTCCCAAGTAGATAATAAGTCTCTTCAGCGCATTCCAGTGGATTTCCCCTGGATTTTTAACAAACTGAGCCAATATACCAATGGCAAACGCGATATCCGGCCTAGAGATCATTGCAGGCCAGAGCGCAGATCCGATTGCCTCAGCGTAAGGTACAGCTCGCATTTCCATGACTTTACTGAGTGACGTTGGCCCTTGTTCTTTTGTCAGGTTGGTTCCAGGTTCAATGGGTATTGCAACGGGTTTGGCGTTGGTAAGATTGAATTTGTCAACCATCCCAGTAATGTAAGCTTGCTGATTGATAGATATCGTTCGTGCGTTTCTGTTGCGAGTGACCTGAAAGCCTAAATACCAACTGATTTCACCCATGTCAGTCATTTCCCAGTGTTTTTGAAGCTCTTCTTTGAACTTATTGACGTCAACTAGGTTTTTCAAGGTCACAATCATGTCATCCGTCGCTACGGCAACAATCGTGTGCTCATGACCGGTTTTTCTGTAGAATATCGAGTGGTCCAGATCTGACCGGGTAAAGCTCAACCTCTCCATAAACACTTTGCTCATTTCCTGATGCCATCCTCTGCCCGCTTGTTTGAGTCCATATAGGACTTTTAGCAGCCGGCAGACTTTTCCACGTTCACCATGCCCTGTTGCGCCCTCGGGGATCTTCATGTATACTGTCTCCTTAAGAGGTGCATTCAAGTAAGCACTTTTGACATCCACATGATGTATTTCCCAGTCTAACATGGCAGCGTTGGCTAGTACAACTCGGACCGATGGGAGTTTTGCTGCGGCCGCAAAGGTTTCGGAGTAATTGACTCCTTCAACCTGTTTGTGGCCTCCAGCAACAATCCGAACTCGAAAGACATTGGTTGCACCGGTTGGTCCTGGTTTTTCTTTCAGGACAACCTGTCACGATCACAGTCTGGACATTCATTTCACACTATCTTCGTTCCGAAGCGATACTTCCGAAGCATTTCGTCCGAAGCCCGAAGCATCATCCCCACACTTCTATCACTTTCATCCCACAACTCTTTGCCTATCACTTCGCCTCAAATACGTCATCTATTGAAATAATCCTGGTGAAACAATCAGTGGTCAGGTCCCATCATATTCTTTTTTTAGAAAAGAAGCACCCGGACTATCCCCATCACTATCCCCATCTTTCACCATGAAACTATGGATTGAGTTATTCATATTCACTCAAAGCTTGCGATGACATTCCATATCATTATGTTCTATGGTATGAATGTTCTAGACCCTCAGGATTACCCTCCGAAGGATTTAGGGATGGTTAGTGCTACCCGAAGAGCCATGCGATTCGGAAACATGTTTCAAGAGTTATTATGGGTCCGTTAATCTTTTTCTTCATTCACAATTTTCCTACCACCCTTGTTCTTTGTTTCCTATGGCCTTTAATTAGTATACATGTACCTTGACTACTTCCTAACCATCACGGACTCATTCCCATTCGCATGTACATTCCCTAGTTCAATTATCATATGTCAACTTGATTTTCTACCTACACTTGCCAAACTTGCTCCCCACTCAACTCCATCAACAATTGTATATTTTTTGAGTAAGCCCTTCAATTCAAATTTTATTAGTTAAATCCACTTCAAGGAATGTAAGACTATTGGCTGTGATCGACATGAACTGCAAAGTTCATTCGATTCACGAGATAGAATTCTTTCGGAACCTCTGTCTCTTCGGAACCATGCACTTCATTCGCAGACGTTCCGAAAGTCATTCGCTTTTTCTGTAGGATTTCCATTTGCTTTCCAAAACCATTCTATGAATATTAGAGATGTTTCCGAATACTTTTACTAATCCAACATCTATCCACAACATCCATTGCTATTATTTGGATTCTGACACAACCGAGTAGGGTATCGGTTTCTCACCCTTAGGTAGGTCTTCTATTACCCATGTTCCAAGCTTTTCTAGTTGGCCTATTTCATAGTCTAATGCTTCTTTCCACAGTACTTTGTTTGGGCCATTCAGAGCTTCATCCAGGTTGCGTGGCATATGTCCGGTTGCAGCGATCATTGCGTAGTCAAGGCGAGTATTAAGCGCCCAGTTGACCGGGTCATTTTCTTCATGAGGTATTAACGAAGTAAGGTCATCCTCATCAGAATATGCAATAGCTGCTGTAAGACCTTCATAAAGATCCTTGTAAGCTCCCTTGGGCTTTCTTGGCCGGTGACCGTAATGAGAAATGAAATAGAAATTTTTATTTTATTTAATTTGATTTTATTTGAGGTGTTTTTGATGTTTTGTTCAACTTTGCTTGAGGCGGCTTTTAAGCACCTAAAAGATAATCTAAGCGGTGTGTGAATTCTAGCGCGGGAGATGCGCTGATGTGGAATCAAATTGTCAGCGCTTAAAGTTCGCGTGCAGAGACGTGGATTTGTAGATAGGTAGATAGCGCAAACTTAACAGTTTTGAGATAGTTATTGAGTCGAATGGAGCACTTGAATTGATGATGAATGGCCGGTGACGATTCGTTAACAAAGCAAGGGTTGTAAAGATATCAAGCAAAGTAATGGAGAGTGTTCTGAGACTGTGGAGGTTATACTGCCTTGGATTTTGGAGAAATATACAAGCGTACTTATAGTCTGAGCTAGCTAATAATTGTCCTTTGTGTTTCCAAGAAAAATACTGGGGCGATGGAGCAATTCTGGGGTTGCAGTCTACATGAGGGGAGAAATGCACAAAATATGTACTAACACATGTTTAAAATATCTGAAACTGATCGTGAGGTGGTAGGAATTGTAGATCATGTGTTTCACTACTATATTCAATCAAAGAACAAGAAAAAATAATGACAGAAAATCTTGAAACTCCATTTCGAAGCTCTGGGCGCTTGATTAAATGAAATCGAAGTGATCGGCTTCGTTCGTGGATCGGCGACGATAGGGGTGGTTCAAAATAGAAATAGTAGTGTCGTAAGGGTTGTTGGAGGTGTTTCAGAGCCACGTGGGGCTCGATCGGTGGCTATTGGAGCCCGTTCGTGTCCGAAGCGCGTACATGCGCACATTCGTCCCTGCATGGGCCGGGGATCGTTGGCTGAATGGTTCTAAAGGTGTAAACAGATAATTTCCTAAGGCCTAAAGCCTTGGATTGACATTAGTACTTGTTTTTATTAGTTTTTATTGGTTTTATTCTAGGCGGCGCTACTGATGCATCAGTAGATTACGTAATGCAAAGCCGCGCGGTGGGAGAAGAAGAAATAATAAAATAACAGACCGCGTCCCAGTTGCGGGACTTCAATTGGTTCTTCAATTGGTTCAGTATACTCCTCAATTTGACTAGGAGGTGTATTTGGAGCTTGCGGTTCATTGTATTCAGAATGGGTTTCCTTTTGTTGAGATGAGGTATAGTGGATGACTTTATCCTTCTCCCCCTCAGCCAGTATATCACCTGGAAACGTCTCATCTGAGGTAAGTACGTCTTTTTCATTGAATACAACGTTTCTTTCAACGGTAATTGAGCGTTTGTTTGGCCAATATATGCGGTAAGCTTTTGATTCTGAATCGTAACCAATGAAGCGTCCAGTTTGTGCACGTTGGTCTAGTTTCCCAACAGTGAGATCTTTGACATAGGCTGCAACACCAAATTCCTGAATTCCTGCCAGGTGTGGTTTCTTTTTGTATCTGGCTTCATATGGTGTCATTCCATCGAGTGCACGGGTAGGAGTACGGTTTTGAAGCCAAGCTGAGTGCTTCATGGCCTCTTCCCAAAGGAAGCGCGGTAAACCTGATGCAAGGAGGAGTGAGCGGGCTTGTTCAGCACGTGTACACATTCCACGTTCTGCAGTGCCGTTTTGTGGTGGGGAGTCGTGGACAGTGAGTTCTCTGATAGTTCCCTTTTCATCCTGATGCTTGATGAATTCCTTAGTCAGGAATTCTCCACCTCAATCACTACGCACGGTTTTGATGTGATTGCCAGTTTGTGTTTCTATGTAAGCCTCATCAAGTGTGTATGACTTGAATGTCTCACTCTTCTTCTTTTGGAAGTAGAGCTTTGTCTCCCTTGTCACATCATCAATGCAAGCGGCAACATATGAATTTCCGCTAAGACTTTGTACCGATGCTGGCCCCCATAAGTCCCAGTGTACTCTTTCACCATATTTTGTAGCTCGTGTGTGTGAGTGTTTTGGGAATGGTAGTCGGGTAGCTTTGGACTTTGTGCATGCTTCACAGAACTCAGGTTTAGAGTCCATATCAATTTCTATACCGGTGATTTTGCCTGTCACTATGGCATGCTTCACAGCCGCATGTGCAATATGGCCTAGCTTACGGTGAGCCTGATTTATATCCATTTTGACAGAGGCTAAATTGGCATAGTCGATATCCGTAGTGCGATCATGACCAGTAAGACAATAGAGACCATCGGTTCTGGGAATTGTTGCCATGGTCTTGCCCGTGGGGTTTTTGATAGTACAGACATTGTTGGTAAAGATGACTGAACAATTGGCGCGATCCAATTTGCTTATGGATATTAAGGTGAACGCCATATCTGGTGCATGAACTGTTTCCTTCAATACAGCAGATGTTGTTGCATTCCCATTTGGGAGTTCAATGCGAACATCACCGATCCCTAGGGCCTTGAGCGTGCGGCCATCAGCTGCCATTATATCACGACCAGTGACTTCACGATAATTGATGAATTTGGCACGGTCTGGACAGTAGTGGCTACTTGCGCCGCTGTGCTTTCCATACACCCGGTGAATCGGGTTCGAGAGGTAGGTAGATGGGTTGTCAAGGCTGAGAACTCGGGGGTGCAATAGAAAGCAAAGTGTTCAGATTCTTTTGTGCTGTCATCAGCAACGACTGCAGAGTCTGACATCTTTTCAGGCTTTTTGTGTTTCTTTTGCCTCGGTCCTTGACCTTCTTTATCTCCCCCTTTTTCCCAGCAGTTCTCCTTTGTGTGACCCTTTTTCAAGCAGTTGGTGCATTCCTTGTTAGAATTGAACTTGGCGGCTCTTTTTGCCTTCTCACCATTCGGCTTCTTGTCCTTCTTTGCGTGAGCAAGGAGAGCAGATTCCGCAGCCTTTGACCGTTCATTGTCAATGACACGATGATTAGCTTCATCAGTAATGAAGTTGATCAAATCCATCGGTGACATCTTGGGCTGCATTGCAGTACCTTGGGTCGCACCAATTTGTTCTGCTGCTGTGATGGTTTGGATGGCAGGTCGGTAGGAAGGTGGTAGAGATGACATTATAAGCATCGAAAAGCATGTGTCTGATAATGTAGATCCCATTTTCATCAGGTTATCACGTCTCTTTGTCATTAGCTCGAAATGTTGCTTGATTTCAGCAAGATGAGCACGAGGGTCGTCGGAGTCATTTACACACATAGAAGCGAGTTGGTCTTCCGCATCGATAAGGTAAAGCATGCTCTTGGTAGTAGCATCATGTTTAACCTTTTCCCACATTTCCTTTGCTGTTTTCAAGTTTTTAATCATGGAGCCAATGCGAGTGGATGTAGTAGACAATATGACATGTTGCGCTAAATATTCGCGTTTGTCATAGTCATTGATCCTCGTTTCCCTGGCTTCAATTTGATCATCAGAAGCTGCAGTTTTGCCATCCGATAGAACAGGAACGTTGTTGACCAGCTGATATGGCTTAGGAGCGATAGCCTTTCCTTCAACGTGCATCCATAGGCCTTTTGCGCCTAGGGCTCTCTGGATTCGAGGTTCATAATCGGACCAGTTGCTTCCATCATCACGGAGTTTAGGGACGGAGAGCGTGGCTGAATCAGAGTTGAACGGAATGGAGAGACTTGACATTGTGTAAGTAGATTAATGTCGGCTGGGGCCATAACCTGTAGCAACTAAACAGAACTGGCTCAACTTCCGGAACGAAGATGAGACATGTCACGGCGCTAAAATGCCTGATAAGCAACGAGCGGCGTTTAAACTACCATACCGCGAATGAAACGAGAAAATTCAACAATATAGCTACGCTCGGATTCCCTCAACAGAGCTAAGGAGTTCCGGCTTAGACTATATTCTGAAAGTAGCTATACAATAAAGAAATGATATTATTATAATCCAAAGTAGTTCTTTTTGGTTTTTTTTCTCCCTATTGCACGGTACAGCCTTTCGTAGACCATTTGTCACCCACAGACGCCCGCTGTCAATGTGGGGCTATTGCGGGTTCTTGTCCCTCGACTTTTCTAATAGGTCCACTGCCTTGCTTGTTGGAGGTGAATCCTATGTATTAGAGTGCTGAAAGATGATCACAGACACTGGAGAACAGATGGTGAATACTCTGTTTGAGATATATTGGTGAATGATAATGTAACTACACATACCTGGAGAACAGATGGTGAATATGTCGGACGATGATGATGAAGCGGAATAGTACGAGCGCAGTCATCTGGAACCAGTAATGGCTATTACCGGATTTCAAACCAACATAATATGTCAGACGCACCGGTAATTACAATAACCTTCGAGTTGTATAAAAGCTAGCTAGATAGATCCTAACATCTCAGTCTAATGAACGAGACTGAGATGTAAGTACTTAAATTGTCCTCATCATCAACTTTATTAACATTGTAACTAGTCCGTTCTTATAGGTAATTACACCTACAATAAAGAGTCTAATGAACGAGACTGAGATTCCATTCTTATAGTCACACTTACAGATTATGAGACCTACTTCTTCAACCATGGATCATACGCTCCCCGGTACCAACTCTGCGTTATTTAACATTCCCCAGCTTGCCGAGGATGGCACGAACTGGATAACCTATAAGGAGAGGATGTTAACCGCAATAGGTGCACGAGGTCTGATGTGTTATGTGGATGGCCGTGCCATAAAACGGGTACCTTATACAGTGGACCCAAATACAGGTACAGCCAAAAAGCCAGATGGCTCAACAGCGACACCTGATGAGGCCGAAGAACATGACAAGAAAATTGATGAATATTATCAAAGGGACTCACTTGTCAAACAGCAGATATTCACCACTATCACAGACAAGATATTGTTGCATGTCCAGAGACTCAATGGTGCATCCAGGATATGGGCCAAAATATGCACAATCCATGAGACCAAAACTGACTTGGTCCAGATTGACCTGCAACGGAAATTGCAGGAAATGAGATGTGAAGAGGGTGGAGATGTCAAGACTCACTTTGGCAATCTGTTTCAACTTCAGGAACAATTAGCAGGCATGGGAACATCTATCAATGATAAGGACTTCTACACAATCATCCTTGGATCCCTCCCAGAATCGTATCGCCCTCTATTATCATCAATAAATGCTGCAGCGCGAATCTCCCAAAAACCACTCACCCCATATGAGTTGGTCAATGTCATCTCTGAGGAGTATGAACATAGGCAATTGGTGAATCATGAATCCTCAAAGAAAGGAGGAAATGCAGCTTTGTCAGCTAAGACAAATGCAAAGAAAGGTTGCACTGGAAGTAATGGAAATCACGACATTACCTGCTTTAATTGTGACCGGAAAGGCCAGTATAAAGCTGATTGCTGGAGACCTGGAGGTGGAAAAGAAGGACAAGGACCATGTCAAGGACAACGCAGGAATGGAAACTCACAGAAACAAACTGCGAATACTGCCACAGAAACCAATAACAAGCTCAACTTTGCATTTGTGTCATCAGATATGAATACAATTGCAAAGCAAATCAACATACCTCTTGAACGTCGTGGAGCTATTGTGGATTCTGGTGCTACATCCCATTTTTGTCCAGACCGCTCAAAATTTATCACCTTCACCCCAATCAAACTGCAAGAAGTTCACACTGCAGATGGTTCTACCATTAACACTACAGGATGTGGAGATGTGCGTATAGACTTACCACTTGGAGAAAAACGCACAACGTTAACCCTCAAAAATACCCTGTATACTCCAAAAATGGCATTCACCCTCATCTCAACGAACCGAATCACAGCAGCAGGTTTTGCGGTGCAGTTTGAAGACAAGATGTGCAAGATTCTGACTCCTAGTCCAAGACGTACTATTGCCAAGATCCCACAAGTAGATGGTCTATACACTATCACTTCACAATCTCAGCATCACGCTGTCACGATCATGATTTATGCCCTGTTCTGCCTTCCGAACCCCCTGAACCACCGGAACCACCCGAACATCACGTTTCCGAATCAACCCTTTGGAAATCCGAATCATCGGCAGACTTGTCACACATGAACTATCCGACACTCCGTCACCCATAACACCTTGAATCATCCTAGCAACATCACAAGGACCCAACCAAGTAATCAGATTCTATTATTAGCCTTTCCTCAGAAAAAGAAGCATCCACACTATCCCCATCACTATCCCCATCTATTTCTAGGAACACAATATCAAGGTCAATTCTATGCTTCTAAAAGCTTATGGTGACAACACATATGATTCAATATGTGGACGCATTCATCCCCGACACTCAGGGCCGTCGTTTAAAGAGGTGAAACAAGGGTTCGTCTACCTGAAACAACATACGGTTCGGAAACAGGTTTCAGGTTTTATTCATAGTTTGTTAAACCCTTTTCTCATTCACAATTGTCACCCCACCCTTGTTCTCTATTTTCTATGGTCATTAATTAGCATACATGTACCTTAGCTATTTTCCGACCATCACGGACTCATTCCCATTCACTCTTCCTTACGAATGGTTCAGTATATAGCTAGCACATTCGCATGTATATTCCCTAGTTCAATTATCGTATGTCAACTTGATTTTCTACCCACACTTGCCAAAACTCGCTCCCAACTCAACTTCACCAACAACTGTATATTTTTGAGTAAGCCCTTCAATTCAACTTTCATTAGTTAAAACCACTTCAAAGAATGTAAGATAATTGGCTGTGATCGACATGAACTGCGAAGTTCATTCGACTCACGAGATAGAATCCTTTCGGAACATCTATCTCTTCGGAACCATGCACTTCATTCGCAAACGTTCCGAAAGCCATTTGCTTTTACTGTAGGATCTCTATTCATTTTCCAAACCCATTCGGTTATCATTAGGAATATTTCCAAATATTTCTACTAACACAACATTTACCCACAACATCTATTGCTATTATTTGGATTCTGACACACGCAAATGTTGCAAAATCAAAACTCATAGTAAATGAACTGCATCGGGTCCTTGGACATATATCCCAACCAGCAGTACTCTATGCTGTCAAAAAGGGTATCATCAAAGGAGTTGAGCTTGACTCCACCTCACAACCTGAATTCTGTGATGCCTGCACCCAAGCAAAAGCATCGCGTCAGTCTTTTCCCATGGAGACGAAGAACAGAGCAAAAACCTACAGAGAACTTGTGCATACGGACTTATGGGGACCAGCCCAAACAACAAGTCTAGGAGGATCCCTATACTACATCAGTTTCACTGATGATTATAGTCGAGAAATGAAGATCCAGTTCTTGAAGCACAAAAGTGAGGCACTTGCGGCATTCAAGCATTATGAGACGAATATCTCATGCCAACATCCTGGAATCCACTTACGAAAAGTATGATCGGATCGAGGGGGAGAATACCTGAGTGCAGAATTTGATAAGTATCTGAAAGATCATGGGATAGAACGGCAGCTCACTGTTCATGACTCACCGCAGCAAAATGGAGTTGCTGAACGGCTCAATCGCACCCTTGTCGAACATGCACATGCTATGTTATTAGCACAAAATCTTCCCAAATACCTATGGGCTGAAGCAATCATTTATGCAACTTGGCTAAAGAACCGCTTACCTTCACATGCTATCCCGGGACATACCCCCCATGAACTCAGCAATAAAACCAAATCAAATTTAGCACAAGCACATGAATTTGGTGCTAGAGTCTATATTCACTTACAAGACACTGGTAAACTCGAAGCACAAGCTGAAGAAGCGTTGTTTGTTGGTGTAGACGATCAAAGCAAGGGCTATCGCATATTCTGGCCGGAGAAGAGAGGGGTTTCTATAGAAAGGAACATTAGTTTTGTCCCACTGATGGTAACCGTAGCAGATGACATACCGAATGAGGAGGAGTTTGCAGGTGCACCGGAATCCAATAATGTTCGGAACGTCACACCACAGCAACACAAACAAGGGATTCTAGAAAGCTCACCACAAATCTTGGAACAGCCACCTATGGCACCAAGATCAAGTAGAGAACGCCCAGCTCCAGGATACTACAAGGCGTTAAACAATGGAGAAATAGTCTCTATGGCATCAACTGACCTTCAGGACAACTCTATCCATTGGGCACTAGCTGCAGCCGATCCTGAACCTACATTACAAGAAGCACTAAATGGACCAGATGCCATTGAATGGCAAGAGGCCATTGACTACGAGATGGGTCAGCTGGAAAAGCTAGGAATGTGGAAAATAACAGACCCACCATGGCATGCCAATATCATCCCATGTCATTTTGTTCTTGTGACAAAACGAGGACCGGACGGCGAAAAGCTCAAGTTACGAGCTCGACTAGTCACAAACGGACAATGTCAGAAATATGGTCTTGATTATACAGAAACTTTTGCACCTACCTCCAATATGTCCACAATTCATGTTGTCCTGACAATGGCAGCTTGACGTGACTGGGAAATACATCAAGTAGATATCAAGAGCACTTACCTCAATGCCACATTAAAGGATGACATATATATGAAGCTGCCACCTGGATATTTGAAGCCACAAGACCAAGGGAAGGTGTTGAAACTCCTACAAAGCTTGTATGGACTTAAACAAGCCAGTTTCAAATGGTCGGAAGAACTGGAGAAATTCTTCTCAGAAGCTGGCTTCATATGCTCACAAGTAGACCAGGCTGTATATTATCGACACTCACCAGAGGAACATACCATTGTTACTGTGTCAGTCAATGACATGGTTGTTACATCAAAGCTACAGAAGCATATCAAACGATTCAAGAGTCAGCTTCGTGACCGCTTTGACATATCAGACCTGGGAGAACTCACCTGGTTGCTTGGATTGAAGGTTAAGAGAAACCGAAAGGCACGTACTATCACCATATCCCAAGAGGCGTACATTACCACGGTCATAGAGTGTTTTCATCTTGAAAACGCAAAACCTGCACTAACACCGATGGAAAACAAAGAAGCTCTAATCCCTAATCAGTCACTGCAGAATGCCCAACCTGAAATATCCAACGACATACCTTATCAGAGGGCAATTGGCTCTCTAATGTACGCTGCAACGAGTACGCGGCCCGATATTACCTTTTTGATATCCGTACTGCCGCAATTCATGCATAGTCCCATGCACGCACACTGGGAAGCCGCGAAGCGAGTGATTCGCTACCTCAAAGGGACAAAAGGATTAAGACTTACCTTGGGAACAACGGATGAAGGACTTACAGCTTTTGTAGACGCAGATTGGGCATCACAACCACACCGGCATTCAATATCGGGGCATGTTGTCCTCCTCCATGGATCCCCAGTTGCATGGAGTGCACGAAAACAATCCTTGATCGTGTTATCGACAGCTGAAGCAGAATATATAGTAATGGCATCTGCAGCAAGAGAAATTCTATACGTACAGTCACTCCTTGAAGAACTCTATGAACCTGTCAAACCACCTATCACTGTCTACTGCAACAATCAGAGTGCAATCACACTAGCAGCGAACAACAAGTTTCACACACGTACCAAGCATATTGATATCCGATACCATTTCATTTGGGACCTTGTCTGGAATGGCATTTTTGATCTCAAGTACATACCAACTGAAGAAAACACCGCCGATATGTTTATGAAGGCCCTGCTGCGGCTGCGCCTAGAGAAACTACAGAGGAATGTCTTGAGTGATTGCACCCCAGGGAGAGTGTCGGACGATGATGATGAAGCAGAATAGTACGAGCACAGTCATCTGGAACCGGTAATGGCTATTACCGGATTTCAAACCAACATAATATGTCAGACGCACCGGTAATTACAATAACCTTCGAGTCATATAAAAGCTAGCTAGATAGATCCTAACATCTCAGTCTAATGAACGAGACTGAGATGTAAGTACTTAAATTGTCCTCATCATCAACTTTATTAACATTGTAACTAGTCCATTCATATATGTAATTACACCTACAATAAAGAGTCTAATGAATGAGACTGAGATTCCGTTCTTATAGTCACACTTACAGAATACTCTGTTAAAGAGAGGATTACCACATCTCCAGGGATTTATGGCGCGTTCGCTTACGTAATAGGCGCCCAAACAACGAGCAATACACAGGGATTAGGAATTAATCTCAACATTGCTGCATAACATTTTTTCATTTGCTCTCTTTCCCTGGCCTTGCGAACTTTACCATTTTCACAATGCTTACAGTAACAGTCTTCAGGTCATAACCAGAATTTCACTTTATTCCTTGGTGCTTTTGGGTTTGTTCTATTTTCAATGGATATTTATATTTATCTGAGAAAGCTACCAAACCATTGGATCTCAGTCGATACTGGTAAGACCTGGTTTGAAATGCATCAGTCTCACGCGGATGTGATCCAAGTCCGTCTCTATTTTCTTCCCTTATAAGCAATGATTACGACTGCTGGGATGCTTGGACGTCTTGTAGGCTCTTGTTCTCTCTCCGTGACTCTGGGTCGGGTGACCCTGCCCTCCCTGCCTTTCTTAAAAAACGTATCTGCGCTGGCGCCCACACCTTGCTGCACAGGTTCTCTTGTTTTCCGAGGTTTTCTCGCTACTGAATCGGATAGTATTTCTCGCTTCCCCTTTAAAGATGCCTAACAACCTTCAGGTCACAACGGGGACTTCCAAATGCTTCCCCAGCAACTTCCAGAATGGTGGGCCTTTTTTTTTCTTCGACTTTTATCTCTCAGGAATTTCTAGAAGGTATGCGGCTCCGCAAGTTCAGTCAACTTAGCTTTAAGCTCACATATAGCCATTATGGTTTGTCTTCATTTATGTTAACCATAAGCCTGTCAACTAACTCCAACTGAGATCTGACGGATAGGGTGGCACTGATTGGGTATTACAGAGACCTAAGTACTTTACTCTTATCGCCTCAGTCTGTAGCCGTCATTCCATCCAGTGTTTTCCTAGCGCCACTCACAGCACTGCCTGCCTTGAGTTCTTATATTCCTCCCGCTGTGACCTCCACAGAGTCAAAATTTCAACCCTTTCCGCCACAGTACACTATACAAAATGGACATTG
>QMFG01002343.1:19018-87357 GCA_003314545.1 Ramaria sp. MG151 | reverse complement strand
TGGTTCAGAAGGACAATGATGTAGATGAGGTGTCCACATCGTGATCGTGACAGTTATGTCTACGTATAAAAGTGGATTCAAGGAAACAGTGTGTGGAGCCAGAATCTACTAATGCTTTAAAGGGAGTGTTTAAAATAGTTTCGGAAGACAAATTAACTACAAGAGATGTAGGACTCAAAAGAGCGGAAGCATTAAGTCTAACCTCTAAGTCGGCACATTCGGGATCAACGCAACCCTCGGGACGTGCAGAGGCCGAAGGGTTGCGGATTAGTTTTTTTCCTCAGGGACCGTGGCCGTAGGTTCAGCTTTGGCCTCTGAGGGCTGGTTGGCTGCCTGCGCTGCTCAGGCCTTTGCTGCGGCTCTCGGACACACACTAGCTTTGTGGTCCGTACTGCCGCAGACCAGACATAAGTTTAGGTCGAAGCGACGCTGGCGTTCTTGGGGAGTAAGCTTGCCGTCGGGCCCGAGCTTACCCAAGAGGTCGGGTCCTTTTGACTGAGGTGTAGAAGGCTTCGCAGCCTCTTTACCTTTGGTCGAGGTACCTTGCGGTGCCTTCAGGGTCGTGTTTGGGGCCGGGGCAGCCGATTTCTCAGTCTGAGGTTCGGACCTTGACGACAACTGGGTCGTCTCATGAGCAAGCTCGCCTCGACGTTCCCAGTAGCGCTGGTCGATCCGTTGGACCAGATCTCAGAGCTTATCCAAGGTGTGGGGTTTATCGAAATGAATCATCTCGTCTTTGATTCGCTTTGGGAGGGCGAGATAGGCCTTCCGAAGCAGCGCTTGGTCGTTGTAGTCGACGAGCAAGGCGAGGCGATAGAATTCAACAACGAAAAACTTGGTGGCCTTGTGACTGTCCTTCATCACGAGGTTCTCAAGGTCTACTTTGGCGTCCACGACTGCGTCGTATAGGCCAAAGTTGATCATGAACTCCTCGGTGAAGCTATCATAGTTGTTGAACCACTCGGGTTCAAATGAAGAGTCGTCAGTTAGGTACGGCTCAAAATAATCAAGAGCCATGCCTTTGAGGAAGGACAGGGCGTAATTGACCTTGGCAGACTCTTCCGAGAATGCTTTTGGTTGGGCATGGAAATTCAGTTTGCACTGAAGGAGGAAGCCTCGTAGCTTCTTCGGGTCCGAGCCGTCAAACGTATTGGGTTCCCGAATTTTCACTTTCGAGGATTCGGTTTTTTTTGGGACCCATGAGGTCCGCAATCTTGGAGAGAGCCTTGGCGAGGGATTCTCCAACATTGGCGTCGTTGTCCAATGGTGGGTCAGGGTCGGGATCAGGATCAGGGTTCAGGTCGGGGTTTGGATCATCGTCGGGGGGTTCGCGATATGGTTCGGGGTCATCGGGGACCTCCTCAATGTATCCCTCAGGAACCGAATGATCACGAGGGGGCATGTTTCGGTGTCCAAACAACGGAGTTGGGGTAGGGGAGTTCCTTGCTCTTCGAGCTAGGACGGAGGGTGTTGCTCTACTGATTTGGTTTTGAGCAGCAGATCGGGTGGTCAGGGTCGTAGGGACTGTCTGAGCTTTGAGAGTTCTGATATACTGTTAAGAACTGAATCGTAGCAGAGGCAGAGTGAAGGTTGGGACTCAATATAGAGTCGACCGAGGTTCGGGGTCAGGTTGCCGAGAGGGGCTGAGGCTCGGCGAACGGGTCGGATGGGACTTGGCTTCAGCTTATGTGCTGTGCCAGCTCAGAGTCCTGTCCCGTATTTCAGACGAGGCCCAAGGTCACCCGAAGTTCAGGCGTGACCTTAGCGAAGGGAGCAAAGGAGCGTAGAGATTAAACAAGATGTATTAGGGTATCTTAGTCGATATCAGAACTGATTGTCATGTACATGAATGAGTAGCTTATATACAGAAGGGTTCAAGGATCGGAGACCGGATGACCGAGGTCAGGGTCGTAAGCTACACAACAGAGATCAAACAGATGGGACGGATATGAAACATGTTTGAGATGAACGGGGGTTTGGGCCCGAAGGGCTAGGGGTTTGGTTCGGCGGCGTGGGTTCTGACACTGAACCTCAATCAACTCTAATATTCTAATTGAATATACATTCCAGTTTTTAACAGGTACTTAGGGTATGAATGTCAAGCAAGAGGTATAATTGGATGCTGTCAGAATCCTAATAACAGTGATAAATGTTGTGGATGAATGTTGTGTTAGTAAAAGTATTCGGAAATATTCCTAATGATAACCAAATGGGTTTGGAAAGTGAATAGAAATCCTACAGTAAAAGCAAATGACTTTCGGAACATCTGCGAATGAAGTGCATAGTTCCGAAGAGACAGAGGTTCCGAAAGGATTCTATCTCGTGGATCGAATGAACCTTGCAGTTCATGTCGATCACAGCCAATGATCTTACATTCTTTGAAGTGGATTTAACTCATAAGAGTGGAATCAGAGTGCTTACTCAAAAAATATAGGTTTGTTGTTTAAGGTAAGTTGAGGATGAGTTGGCAAGTGTGAGTGGAGGAATCAAGTTGACATACGATAATTGAACTAGGGAATGTACATGCTAATGTGCTAGCTTATATACTGAACCATTTGGAAGAAAGAGCGAATGGGAATGAGTCTGTGATGGTTAGAAAGTAGCCAAGGTACATGTATACTAATTTAAAGGCCATAGGAAACAAAGAACAAGGGTGGTAGGAAAATTGTGAAAGAAGAAAAAGATTAACGGACCCATAATAACTCTTGAAACATGTTTCCGAATCGCCTGGCTCTTCGGGTAGAACTAACCGTCCCTAAATCCTTCGGAGGGTCATCCTGAGGATCTAGAACATTCATATCATAGAACATAATGATATGGAATGTCATCGCAAGCTTCCACACAATAGAAACAACTCAATCAATGAGTTCATTGGAAAAGATGGGGATAGTGATGGGGATAGTCAGGGTGCTTCNNATTATTGATTGTTTCACTAAACACTTCATGGAGTGATTCCTGAACTGGATTGGGTGACCGGATCAAATGTATGTGAAACATTGATGCAAGGGTGATTCGGAATTCAGAAGATCCATTCGGAAGGATTGGTTTGGAAGGACAATGATGTAGATGAGGTGTCCATATTGTGATCGTGACAGATGCAATTTCAAATTTTCTGAAGGTAAGGTTCCAAATAGGATGAAAGTTGATAATGAGTCCAGATCTCATTGACTCTTTCCCACTCACAACAATGTATGTGTTTGCATACATTCCAAAATCCATTTTCTTTTACTGTAGAATCACTCTTCACTTTTCAAATACTATTTCAGTGTTATCTATATCTATTGCCTTTGTTTTACCAACATTGTGTTCATCTACAACTCTCATTACTTTAATTCAATTCTGACAGTTTTACAGACACAGTGTCTCTTCTATCCTCAGTAAGTACTCTTTTCTACTGGCTCAAGAAAAGCAGAGAGGCCTTCAAATTTCTGATGAGCTGTGTCATTGGCAGTTGTGATTGAAGTGGCAACAGGACCAATTCATGTTATATGGTATCCTTTTAATGGTCTGAGAACTAGTGATTTGACAATATCAACCTGTTTTACTCTCAATTTGAGCTCTTTTACACTTATAGCTAGCAGTAAGATATAGGAAATGGTTGTGACCATTGTTTTTTCTTTATATTACTAGATCCCCTAGACCAAAATTTGGGCAACCTTGAGCATATTGTCATGATCATGATTTATGATCCATTCCGCCTTCCGAACCATCCGAACCATCCGAACATCACGTTTCCGAATCCACTCTTCGGAACCCGATTCATTGGCAGACTTGTCACACCTACAACCACCCAACACTTTGTCACCCATAACACCTTGAATCATCCTAGCAACATCACAAGGACCCAACCAAGAAACCAGATTCTATTATTAGCCTTTCCTCAGAAAAGAAGCACCTACACTATCCCCATCACTATCCCCATCTATTTCTAGGAACTCAATAGGAGGGTTGATTCTATGCTTCTAAAAGCTTATGGAAACAACACATACGATTCAACATGTGGACGAGTTCATCCCCGTCACTCAGGGCCGTCGTTTGAAGAGGTGAAACAAGGGTTCGTTTACCCGAAACGACATACGGTTCGGAAACAGGTTTCAGGGTTTATTTCTAGTTCGTTAAACCCCTTTCCCATTCACAATTCTCATACCACTCTTGTTCTCCATTCATCATGGTCATTAACTAGCATACATGTACCTTAACTACTTTTCCGATCCTTCACGGACCACTCCCCATTCGCCTTTGCCTCCGAACGTCCCAGTATATAGGTAGCACATTCGCATGTATGTTCTTTAGTTCAATTATCATATGTCAACTTGATTTTCTACTTACACTTGCCAAACTCGCTCCCAACTCAACTTCACCAACAACTGTATATTTTTTGAGTAAGCCCTTCAATTCAACTTTTATTAGTTAAATCCACTTCAAGGAATGTAAGATCATTGGCTGTGATCGACATGAACTGCAAAGTTTGTTCGATTCACGAGATAGAATCCTTTCGGAAACCTCTGTCTCTTCGGAACTATGCACTTCATTCGCAAACGTTCCAAAAGTCATTCGCTTTTACTGTAGGATTTCCATTTGCTTTCCAAAACCATTCTATTACTATTAGGGATGTTTCCGAACACTTTTATTAATCCAATATCTATCCACAACATCTATTGCTATTATTTGGATTCTGACACATATAACTCAGAATACATTGTGCATGAAGTAGGTCATGCAGAAGCTCATTGAGGTTGCAGAGGGTCCTGGCATGGATGACATCAAACATGCAACCCAGCAGGCACTGTGTGCAGAGCAGAACCATCTGGAGGACCAAAACCACAATCAGAACAAGAGGAGGGATTATAAGAACTGGCAACCATGCCACTTTCCTCTTTGGTTTTGCAACCTGATACTTGTTTTACACCAATACACATACCCTCTCATGGTTCTACTTGAGACTACAAATACTGAGTCCTACTCATAGTAAAATTTTTCAGAAATATCAAAGGGAACAAGATCACATTCAAGTAGCCTATGTATCTAGGGTACATCAACACTGTCTCAATATTACTACACATTTAAAGTCCTGCAAAGAAACATGCCATATCATTGATTATGGATGTTCAAAAATTGCAAATCTAATATTGCTGTTTAATGATGAGGAGAGTGAGGGGGGGGAAGGAAAGAGGTCAAGGAAATGATCAAGGACTACATGGATGCAGTAGGTGAATGCTTGTGAGTAGCCTTCTTTAGGTCACTTGCTGATTTCACTGAAAATACATCATCCTTATCAAAACATATTAGGGAAACAGACTAATGGATAGAATTTCTGATTGTATACAGAAAAATGTGCTAGGAATATTAATGACAAAAAAGAAGAACAAAGAAATCCTTATATTCTGTGCAATGAACAATCAGAGGCAAAGCACAAATTGATATACCATCCATGAGTGTGCTTCATTTGCCATCACTGAGGATAGGATGAGGCCTGCATATTGCATTTTGGTGGATTGGAGCCATCTCTTTCTATCCTGGTGCAATTGTTTCACATTCATTAGAACTTGAGTAACATATTCTCTGCTCCATGGTGTCAACATGTTCATCAGTGGTCAACTAGTGTTGAACCATCTTCTTTTGCTCATCCTAGTGGGTAGAGTTGTTGTGCCCTGCAATTTCTTCTTATGATCTTTGTATTCATTTTGTTAGTCTATATAATATTATGTTGAGGACACTTTGGCTATATAGAGACTACATGTATCTATATGGTTTGTCTTGTGATACATCAGCCATATGTGTCTGTGTCTGTGTATGAGTCTGAGGCTTTCTGAGTCTCTTTCCTTTCACTATGTTATCCAACAGGTTATGGGCACCGGCCTAAAACTTCCTAGTTATACTTGTCCCCAAATGTTATCCACCTACCTGTCAGAATCCGAATAACAGTGATAAAGGTTGTGGATGAATATTGTGTTAGTAAATCTGTTTGGAAATGTTCCTAATGATAATAGAATGGTTTTCAAAAGTGAATAGAAATCCTACAGTAAAAGCGAATGGCTTTCAGAATGTTTGCAAACAAAATGCATAGTTCTGAAGAGATAGAGGTTCCGAAAGGATTCTATCTCATAGATTGAATGAACTTTGCAGTTCATGTTGATCACAGCCAATGATCTCACATTCTTTGAAGTGGGTTAAACTAATAAAAGTAGAATTGGAGTGCTTACTCAAATATGAAGTTGTTGTTCAAGGTGAGTTAAGGATGAGTTGGCAAGTATGAGTAGGAAGAATCAAGTTGACATACAATAATTGAACTAGGGAATATACATGTGAATGTGCTAGCTATATACTGAACCATTCGGAAGGAAGAGCGAATGGGAATGAGTCTGTGATGATCGGAAAGTAGCTAAGGTACATGTATACTAATTAAAGGCCTTAGGAAACAAAGAACAAGGGTGGTAGGAAAATTGTGAATGAAGAAAAAGATTAACGGACCAACAATAACTCTTGAAACATGTTTCCGAATCGCATGGCTGTTCAGGTAGAACTAACCGTCCCTAAATCCTTCGGAGGGTGATCCTGAGGGTCTAGAACATTCATATCATAGAGTATGATGATATGGAATGTCATCGCATGCTTCCACACAATAGAAATGACTCAATCAATGAGTTCATTGGAAAAGATGGGGATAGTGATGGGTGTCAGAATCCAAATAATAGCAACAAATGTTGTGGATGAATGTTATGTTAGTAAGAGTATTCGGAAATATCTCTAATAATAGCCGAATGGATTTGGAAAGTAAATGGAAATCCTACAGTAAAAGCGAATGACTTTCGGAACGTCTACGAATGAAGTGCATAGTTCCGAAGAGATAGGGGTTCCGAAAGGATTCTATCTCGTGAATCGAATGAACTTTGCAGTTCATGTCGATCACAGCCAATGATCTTACATTCCTTGAAGTGGATTTAACTAATAAAAGTTGAATTGAAGGGCTTACTCGAAAAATATACAGTTGTTGGTGAAGTTGAGTTGGGAGCGAGTTTGGCAAGTGTAAGTAGAAAATCAAGTTGACATACGATAATTGAACTAAAGAACATACATGCGAATGTGCTACCTATATACTGGGAAGTTCAGAGGCAAAGGCGAATGGGGAGTGGTCCATGAAGGATCGGAAAAGTAGTTAAAGTACATGTATGCTAGTTAATGACCATGATGAATAGAGAACAAGAGTGGTATGAGAATTGTGAATGGGAAAGGGGTTTAACGAACTAGAAATAAACCCTAAAACCTGTTTTCGAACCATATGTCGTTTCGGGTAAACGAACCCTTGTTTCACCTCTTTAAACAACGGCCCTGAGTGACGGGGATGAACTCGTCCACATGTGAAATCGTATGTGTTGTTTCCATAAGCTTTTAGAAGCATAGAATCAACCCTCCTATTGAGTTCCTAGAAATAGATGGGGATAGTGATGGGGATAGTGTAGGTGCTTCTTTTCTGAGGAAAGGCTAATAATAGAATCTGGTTTCTTGGTTGGGTCCTTGTGATGTTGCTAGGATGATTCAAGGTGTTATGGGTGACAAAGTGTTGGGTGGTTGTAGGTGTGACAAGTCTGCCGATGAATCGGGTTCCGAAGAGTGGATTCGGAAACGTGATGTCTGGATGGTTCGGATGGTTCGGAAGGCGGAACGGATCATAAAACATGATCGTGACAATGGGGATAGTCAGAGTGCTTCTCTTCCAGAAAAGATTATGATCGGACCTGGTTATTGATTGTTTCACTAAACACTTCATGGAGTGATTCCTGAACTGGATTGGGTGACCGGATCAAATGTGTGCGAAGTATTGAGGCAAGGGTGATTCGGGATTCAGAAGATCCATTCAGAAGGATTGGTTCAGAAGGACAATGATATAGACAAGGTGTCCATATTGTGATCGTGACACTACCATCCATATAATCAATCCAACACCATCCATCTTACTATTGTTCTTATTATGATATCCAGCTCAGGTAGCTGGACCATAGATGCTATATCATTCCAACATCCTCATTCCTATGTGGATCTGCACTATATCCTACACATAGCCAGGATACATCACCCCCTATCTGAAATATCACACTACATCACACTCATACCACATCATGTAGGAATCTAATAGATCTCAGTCATGTAAGTGTTAACTCAACTAATTATATAATATATAATAGATTTACAAAGTAACAATATGTGAGTGGTAACCAATCTATCAAGGGAATAGTCTCACCTCAGTTATGTAAGTGTTAACTTGACTAAATTAAATAATATATAATAGATCCACAAAATAACAATATGTGAGTGGTAACCTATCTATCAAGGAAACAGTCTTACCTCAGTCATGTAAGTGTTAACTCAACTGAGGGAAAACATTACTCTACCTATAGCAGTATTTATACTACAGTAACTCACAACACTGGTCCAATGTTTGGCACTTTTCACTTGCTTTGAATTTTATGAACCAGATAAAATTTTATAAAATCTGAAAATATTCTCACAGATACCCCTGCATCTCAGCTTTCAATTGGTCTCATCATGTTTATGTAATAATTTCTATTGGTTGAGATATTGCAATTTTTTGATAGTGACTCATTGGACCAGTTTTATTACTCTTATCTAGATGATCAAAAACTCATTATAATTCATATTTGGTATATCCCCCCTTTGTCTTCAGCGCAGCTAAAACCCTCCTAGGCATACTCTCAATCAATCCCTAACACACTGAAGGCTCTATCTTGTCCCAAACATCCTGTATCCTCTCCCAAAGCTCTATCATCTTTCCTGGTGGCTGATTGTACTCTCCAAGCTTCCTCTTTAGATAACTCCACAGATGCTCAATTGGATTAAGATCTGGAGACTATGCTGGCCATGAAAGAACCCCAAAATGGTTGTTTGCAAACCATTCCTTGGTCTTTTTGCAGGTATGCTTTGGATCATTATCCTGTTGAAAAATAATGTCAGCAGAAGTTTTACCATAGTGCTCCAGACTGGACTGAAGATCCTCCTCCAAAACCTGGACATAAAGATCCCCATCCATCCTTACATCAATCTTGACAGTATATTCTAGCCCATCCCATATCATATAGTCCCAAACCATCATAGAACTTCTATCAAATTTTAATGTTCCCTCAACCAGCCTATTACTCAGCCCCTCTCCTGACTTCTTCCAAGCCTATTTCTTGCCTTCTAACCCCAGCCTATTGACCTTTGTCTCATCTGACCACACAACCCTCTTCTAGTCCTCTACAGTCCAATGCTGGTGAGCAACAGCAAAATCTAACCTCTCCTTCCTGTGTCTCTGGAAGAGTATAGGCCGTTTCTTCTTCACCACAGCCTTTAATCCAGTTTCTTTCAGCTTCCTACACATAGTTTGAGTGGAGAGAGGTATATTGATGATATCCTGAAGGGTCCTAGTAACTTGTACTGTATTTTGAGCTTTTTGAGAGCTGATAAGATGGACAGCATGTTGAATATTAACAAGAGAAAGCTTGGATGGGTGTCCTCCAACAACTTTTGGGAGGTCAGGGTGGTACTTAGAGCAAAGTCTGTGCCACAATCACAGTTTAGGACAATCCATTTTTTCAATCCCAAAACACAATGTTCCAAAAAATTCCGAAAACCTCTTTCAGAACCCCGAATCATCCTTGCCTCAATACTTTGCATATATTTAATCTGGTTACTTAACCCAGTTCAGGAATTGCTCTATTTGGTGTTTAGTGAAACAATCAACAACCAGGTCCAATCACAATTTTTTCTAAAAAAGAAGCACCTTGATCATTCCCATCACTATCCCCATCTTTTTCAATGAACTAGAGGTTCCGAAAGGATTCTTTCTTGTAGATCGAATGAACTTTGCAGTCCATGTCGATCACAGCCATTGATTTCACATTCTTTCAAAGTGTGTTTAAATTATTATAAGTAGAGTTGGAGTGCTTACTCAAATGAGAAGTTGTTGTTCAAGGTGATTTACGACAAGTTGGCAAGATAGAGTAGAACAATCAAGTAGATGTACAATAATTGAACTAGGGATTATACATGCGAATGTGCTAGCTTTATACCGAATGGTTCAGAAGGGAGAGCGAATGGGAAAGAGTCCATGAGGGTCAGAAAGTAGCTGAGGTACATGTATACTAATTAAAGGCCATAGGAAACAGAAAACAAGGGGAAAAATGGTAAATGAAGAAAAAATTAACGAACTAGAAATAAATCCTGAAACATGTTTCCAAATTGCATGGCTCTTTGGGTAGAGTTAACTGCCCCTAAATCCTTTGGAGAGTGACCCTGAGTGTCTAGAACATTCATATCATAGAGCAACATCTTATTTGAAAGTCCGACTTATATGGATTATTTTCGAAGCCCGACAAGCCCGACAGGTGTTTTGTATTCTGTCCAGCTCTTTGTAATCCCACCATTTGCGAGAAAGCTGAAAAAGGTACTCGTTGACAGCAGAGAGGCGCTGACCGCACTCTGTTCGTCTGGCTAACAGGAGCATTGGCAATTACTACCGAAATAACATGACACGAGGCATCATCTAATCGGACGTCGTTCATGTATCTGCCAAGGCTGTGGTGGGTTTCCAAGCTTCTCCAACGTGTTTTTTTTTTTTGGCAAAGCGCATCGCTTCCATCTTTGAACCCTCTTTTATTAAGCGAGCAAAGTAAATTTTGACATGCCCAGTTTGGATAGCCATCTCTTTGTTCGCCGGTCATCCCACGGACTTGCCTGGATGGAAGAATACGGATCGAAAATAAGACTGTCAGGGGACCGGAACAAGAAAGGAAACTCGAGGTGGAGGTAATACTATTCTTGGAGGTTCTGATTTACTAAAACACTGCCAGGTCCCACAGCATTCTAGAGACATTCAGAATTAGACGCAATATATGTCAGAGTACAGTTCTATCGATCTCTTAACGCTGTCCATCCAAGGTTACACGTAAGGAAACATGAGCCAAGTGTGTATACCAAAATAAATAAGACTACTTTTATGATTCACTTAATTTGATGCAGAGTTCCTTTCCAGGGTCACGGAGGAAAAAATCGGATAGCGTTCGTTTCCAAAGTGACACGTAACATGTCAGGCGAGTGGTACTGATTTGGCACCTTTAGCGTCGCTGCCGCCGCCCTCCAGTTACAGCTTGGAAAACCTGTGGGCATACTCCCTCTGCAAACTATGTCCATTTCTCGTGATGTCTTGTAACCGCTTCTCGCCCGATGTCAGTCATATTTTACTCCGATAGGCGAAGGTAAACCTCGTGGTGATACCTAGTATCCGACAGCCGCTGTCTCATAAAAGCTATCATTGGAACAACAAGAAGTCTGGAAATGCCATTCACAAACTGGTGGGTCGTTAGCTGGGGATGCTTCGTCGGGGTTCGCTCTATCACGAAGTCATCCTGAGTTCCGTGAGCTTATCAAGGCTTTTTCACTACATATCACCTCACCAGCTTTAATAAATGTACAAAGGGTAGAGACGCCGAGTCTGCGCACCAGCTCATCCGCAACGAGCTCATCTTCGATGGTGCCGCACCTCAACGTCTCAACTCCACTTCATTCATCCATGGCAGCCGCCACAGGGCAGCAGCACCCTTGTAATAGAGTCCATGTTGAAGAACTTGATAGACGAAGATGAATGAATGCCCTGTAATGCGTGAGTCGCATCCGATTGTACCGGCGTTGCTAGAAAACGCTGTTTTCATAGACATAATGCACGCACTCTTTTTCAACGATTAGTTGTCCAAATCCGCTGACTCGTTATACATCGGACATCTGACAAGAAAGGGCTAAGTCTGCTGGGAATAATCATATCACAAACCTGGTCCACACGTTATG
Source organism: Ramaria sp. MG151 (assembly GCA_003314545.1). Classification (NCBI taxonomy): domain Eukaryota; kingdom Fungi; phylum Basidiomycota; class Agaricomycetes; order Gomphales; family Gomphaceae; genus Ramaria; species Ramaria sp. MG151. The sequence continues at coordinate 75,519 of QMFG01002343.1, read as the reverse complement.
GGTACGTGAACCGACAACGCTTTTTGCGACCCCAAACATCAGTGTGGCTTTAGAATTCCGAGCCTTTCCGTGATCCCATCTAGACACAAACGTGCGTTACTTTGATCGGAAGGACTGAGAGGTACTTACCTCCCAACACAGCTCAATTCTGAGCTGCAGTATTGAGGTTTGTCGAGTAGTTCTGTCTCAAAACTACTATTATTAACATTGCACGACACTTCAAGCTGTTGGTGGCTCGTCGTGCTCATCGCATTCTTATGGTGAGTTACTAAAGTTCTGACAAGTAGGAGTTCTCGACTCAACAAAGCATGTAATTTACTCTTGTCTATCAGCCAAAGTAGTTAATCACATGTCTTATTGGATATTCTCTGCCCAACGGAAGGTGTGAGCAGCATGATGCACAAGAAAGCCGACAATGAGCAACGAGCATCGAGGTGATATCACTTGCCAAATACATTCTTGTGATGATAAATGCTTGCCTAGAACCCACTTCATCGCTCCAGGTTCTTACATCTTTATGTCTTCGATCTGACGTTACCCCACATTTGTAGAAGACCTCCTGCGCAGGGAAGAATGCCCGCCAACCTAGGCACATACGTTAGGCTGGTGCTTGATTTGGAAACAATGGAAAGTCCCGGTACGGAAGCAGGAGGGATATAACCGAGGCGATAAGTGATCCTCTCTGTTATGACCATCCTTCCCTTCGCAATCACTCTTTCTTTGTACAGATGAAAATTACCAAATAACGATTGACGCTGAGAAACGAAGGTGCAAAACGAATGTGAATCTGAAAAACATAATCTACACACCTGCAGAGATTGGATCTTACAACCACAGCAAGGATGCAACAAAGATGCAATTACTCAAGTGGCGTGTTCATGGCAGTCAGGACGTGTAACGTGATTGGATCGATCTGATTGTCCACGATCATTCAGCGGAGTCCGCACTATACGCGACGTTACGACTGATGCGTATCACGAAGGATCAGCACATTTTCTGCCAGCAGACTTGGAAGTCTTTGTCAAGATTAACTGCTTATCCATCACTTCGTCACTAGGTATGTTTCATGTCGCGAATGAGCGATTTATGGGCGGGACTCTCGAACATACTCGTATTCCTCCTCTAGTTCCACGGAGAAGGTGCGTTTTATGTCCGCGGACGCTAGCCTTCATGAACATAACTAAGAGATAAATTATTGGGGTTAGAAATATATTTTGATGAGCAATACGATATTATACATTTCACCCCAATTATTCCATATTGTCAATTATCGATGGGAGTGCTGTATAAATGAGCAAAGGGCCATCCAGGATACAGAACATTACATCATAAGTAAGGGGAAGACAAATAGGGTGGCCCAGTGGGACCTTATCATACCTTCGGCGGGGCACGGGGATCGGATTAGACTATATTCTAGCTTCTAGAACAGCCTACAGCTTCACAAGTCGGGCCTTCAGGGTTGGTTCATGTCAATATTTAAGAATACAACACGCGCAAGATGCGCACCACTGGAGTGCCTGTCGTGGGGACCAAGATACATGCACTCCGAACCCGGATCAATCGATAACTTACAGCTACGTAATTTGAGAAAGAATTTAGTGTCGATGTGAACGAATTCGACACTGCGTCGTTTGGATTCCGCCGCCCAGCTAATTAAGATTCCGTTGTCTATGTCGAAACAATCTAAGTGACAGGGTTCGAGAGTACGCTACTGATGATTTGAAGGACTTGTAGTGAAGACGAGATGGAACCCTATGACTTTAGTCTTAACAACGGAAGGTTCAAACAATATATAACAAGTACAAATGACTATGAGGGTACTCACTGGTGAATAAACTGTGCATCCTGGTGCTGCTTCCTACGAGGAGCTCGGGCAAATTACACTATAAATAGCGTTACTATACCGTGGTAGTGCCGTGGAAAGCCGTGATGATGAGTTTTAGACAAATTATTTTTATTGGTAATTCTATTGTTGTTCCGGGCAGTGACATAGAGCCATGGCTGTTGTGTTGTCAGATATTGGTAACACGAAGCAATGTCGTACCACATGACTCTATCACTTTGCATTGCCGCCCATTTGAGTCGGACATACGGAATTCGTCAGGAAGAACAACCCAGGCTTGTCGATTGTTGGTATTTAGAACATACCCTGTTTGACCCGAAAAAACAACAGATGTCTGGTCCAGTTTGGGCAAGTACAGCCCAGATGTATCCCTGCATAACCCTGCCACGTGCCAAGGTCTCGCAGTCATCAATGAGTCAACCAGTGAATGAGAATGTGATATGGCTGACAAGGGACAAAGATTCACACCGGACCCTCCGAGTCGCCGCGGCGCATGATGTGTGCCAGCCTTGCCAACACCATCCACTGCGCACTGGAAGTGGATTATTATGGCCGTGTACCACGGACGTATTACCAGCATACCGACAATCAACCATAATGTTGTGCTTGAAACCATCAAATGGTTACACCAGCAACGACAGAAGATAGCTATTTACAGAGAAAAGTTGGTCACTCAGGTTGACATCAGATGTTGGCGAGGGAACGAGAGACACACGAAAGTTCTAAGCTCTCCAACCGCCTGGCAGCTTCCCACCCGAGAGACGCCGGGAGAAACGAACCAGTTTACATAGGTGACACTTGTGATACAGCATGCCTCAACCACACGCCCATCGTTGTCAATGGGGGATAAAGATGCCATGGCGGTCCCGCATTGTGAGCCAATTCCAGATCCCAATATAAGTTGGTTCACCATGGATCCCCTTTGTCGTTTGGGAAGAATAAGGAGCCAATCTGTCACTACCTGGATCAGATTCTTTCAAGACAAAACTTAAACTCTAAAAACTGACGGCTTCGACTTCCTTCGCACGACCCTGATCTACCGCCTGCGGAAGAAAGAGAAAACAATGGCTGCGCCTGACCGAAAATTTGCGAGGTTTCAAGGAATAAGCGCTAGCAATTCATATGACTAGTGGAGTTTCAAATAATTGCGATTCTCTTTGGAACTTTGCTTTCGCAGACGTCTCTCTACAAAATCTTACCTAGCGTCTGTCGTAGGTTGATTAGGAGAACTTGCAGGCAGGAACAGTAATACTCAACGTGGATCCCTTATTGTGCGTGGGCTACGCATGTTTATATCGGCAATTGCCCGATTAGCAAAATTTTTCCTTACCAAGATCTGATGCCTTGGTAACTACTTATTCGCTCATCACTATTGACAGAAGGACTGACCCTGCGCTCGTACCACTGCACCAGGCGATTCCCCAGCACACGCCGGCTCCTCGCTGCACCCCAAAGATGTCGGTTATCGCAATTGGCTATGCTATTATGCTGTTCACCTGCAGAGCTTTAGATTTGATATCAGGTTTCGCACAAACACAGGCCCATGCCTGAACGAGAACGAGGTGAGCTAACATTGCCTCGCGGATTCTTGCTCACAGCAGTCACCTGGCTAAGTGAATGGGCACGCCGAAGTGAGTCTCATCGCCGCTGCTTATGTGATCCTTGTTTTTTTTTTTTTTTGCGCCCTCTCCCCATATGGTATATATGTGGTATGTCATTCGGGGCCCCCAATAACCCTCGGCTCGTCATTAGTACCTGGTCATATTCTTTTCCATTTTAATCTGATGCTTCGATGTTATCGGGCTCTCCAACAGCTTTCGGTGCACCCATCCATCCAGTGCCACGGATCGGCTTGTTGCGTACGTCCCTGGTAACCTTATACTCCGTTACATTTTCAAATTAACGCTCCGTTGTTATCGTGCCTCTTATTCGGTGCAGTACCTAAGAGAGCTCAATACACATCGCAAAACAAAAGAAGCCGAACACGCTTACACCAGGGCGGTGCTTTGTTGCTTTTGGCGGTTCAGGAAATCACGATTTCATCCTGTCCCCCTCGAAAGTACAAAATTTGACGTGCCACACACGGGCGCTGTCTGTTCTTGCCTTGCAGATCTTTTGATTTATTGGGTTATGCGATCTAAGCTGACCTTTTATTTTGCTATGGCACAATGGAATTAGCTGTACAGTGATTTGCAACGCCGTTCGACGTGTTCCCACCTGCCACGTTAAGTGCGGATGTCAACAGGAAGCACGGCTATGCTTTTAAATGAAATCTGTTTTTTGAATAACTTCATAAATATCCATTTTCGGTATTATGTGGGATGGCCCGGTCACATTTCGAGTCATTCCTGGAAGTTCAAACGAGGCATTTCGGCTGGGGCTTTTAAAGCTGCCCAGAATGAGAGCAAATTTGGCCGCTTGAACCTGTACATTCACCCATCCACTCGAAGGTGTGCATTTCCATCTCATACCAGCAGCTGACTTATTTTCCCACCGTGTCACGCTTGAGTGCCTTCTAGTTTGTCTAGCTTTGCAGGTATCAGAACAAAGATGGACGACGGCAGAGACAGACAACCTACCCGCTTGGAACAGATCGCTCAGTCTCTGGCAATAGCGGTAGCCGCCATTTCAGCCAGTCTCGCTCTCTACAGGGAGTATCGGACATTGAGAAGGGAATCGAGCGAGGATGCGGCGCTGGAAGTCAAATTCCAAAACATTGAGTCCCAAGTCGCGAAGGTGGTGAAGACGCAACAGATACACCATTTTGATAATGCAGAAGCGCGGGAGGAACTCGCACAGCAGCTCACAGAGTCGGTAGCGTTCCACTTTGTAACGACTCCGCCTGCTCATACTTTCCCGACAGTATTCGGCGGAGGGTCAGAGCTCAGCTTGGAAAAGCGGAGACTGCGAACAGTGTAGACTCGAACTTGAGAAAGGCACAGAAGGCCTTGGAAAGTTGCGGGGGCCAATTCTCAGCGGTCAGTTCCTGTTGCTAAGCTCATCAATAACCTTGAACACCTGCGTCTAGCCGTATCCAGACGCCGGCATAAGCTCCTCCCATCGCATGCCTGATGATTTCCTCCCACCCTACACATCGAGCGGCAGTCGCTATCCTCCGTATGCGGAGAGGCGCGCGTATCCACTACATGCAGAAAGACATTACAATGCACCAGAAGACAACGGCCGCTACTCACCGACCGGTGAACCTCACTGTCTTCCTAGCAGAGGCCCGCCCCCATCCGGCTATCATTACGGTGAGCTACAAGTTTATAGAATCAGAATTTCCCACTCATACCTCAAGGGATAGGGAGCGGCGGATACTCGCGCGGGAATCAATTCGGGACGAGAGCCTACAGGTCCAGTAAGTGACTCCGGTGAACTAACTTCCCTGGACTGTTGCCAACGCTCTCGTGCAGGCCATAACAATAATCCTTTTTAGCACCAGAGACCCTCCCTCTCTTTACGCGTGCTCCTTTGCTAACGCTTTGACATATCATGATCTGCGTGTTTTTTTTTATATTTCTGTCATAACCGCCACGTGTTGTACATATGAACTGAATGCCGTGTCTGTCTTGTGCTGGCAGTGTTGCTGTATGAAATTACTTGACAATTTCCAGTTGTTTTCCGAGTCCTTTCGCCGCCGACCAGGAACAGCTTCAGCAATTGCACTATCATGAAGACATGTCTCACCAGGGGTTGCAATACAATTTGTTGCAGCACCTCCACCTCGCCTTCATCTGGATCCAGTATGAGAAGGGATATAATAGGCGACCGATTCAGTGGGAGCATGGAGCATCATTCGGCGTTGCGGGGTGAGAAGTGAGGGAACGTACGGTGACAAGCAATGCTGTGAACACGTTGACTATCAAGAATCCCATCTGAAGCAAGAAAACATCCTTTTTATGGGATCCACGCATGCTAAGCACGCAAAGACTCTTGGACACGTAAACTTGCTGCTGATACCTCGGTCGACGCCGAAGCACACGCTTTGCAATTTGACCTCACCTCCCACACACCAACTTCTGTCCGAGAATACTTCGCGATATTCAACAGGTTCTACTATCCATCAATGGCAAGAAATATTCCTCATACTGTCTGTCTTTCCAATGTGATAGTAAATCCAAGCGCGAGTGTGCCGTGGCAGAGAAATTAGGAACTTGGGATTGGGAGGTCCGTTCCGGGGCTTTGCTCACCATGCTCATTTAATGGGATACCCAGACAAGCCCTTGCGTGGCCCACAAAGATTTATTTACCGTTCCTAACAGGAAAGCAGGCAAGTTTCGCAACTGCAACGTTGAAGAGAAGCGATCATTCCAATATCCAGATACATCCGCCGATGAGAAAATGCCCCTGAAGCGCGCTTGCAAGAACATCCATGCTCGAGAAATCAAAACCTTGTTCAGCTGATCTTATCTGCGCCCAAATTTTTTATAAGAACCTGGCGGTGCTTTTAACCGCAAGCCATTCGTCCTCCTTATCCTACTTCTCTTGAAAAACTCTCCTCATGCCTTCCTATGATCCACCCTCACACCCGAATCCATACACTCGACCGTCGCAGAGATACTATGACCAGTCTCATCCTCCTGAGCAGAGCGAATTTGATCCCCTCGAGTTTGAGACTCGAAGGTGCGCACCCGTCGGATACATGAGAGTACGCCACTCGTCAAATGTCTGTCTCCTACGCACCCTGCTGACCGGACATGTCTCTCAGCAAGGAGAACAGGTCGAAGTGCGTATCCGCGGAAACGTATGGATTGTGGGTCTTTTAGTGTCCAGTCTCCATCTCATATCGTCCGTGAGTACCTCGCGTCTGGGTGTAGGACTTGATATCACGCTCGCAACGCTACAGTATCTTGGTAAAGGCTATGATGTTGAGTACAAAGACCATGGCCGACCCTACCGAAGCCAGTTTTGCGAGGAAGACGTTCGTCCATACCCGCGATGAAAGTCTGTTCGACGGTCGTCATCATATGCATTCGTCTGTTGTACCATCGACCTGGGTACTCCCAGTACGACAGGTCCATTCTCGGAGCATCTTTGTATTTTTCTTCAACGTATGTGTGTAATTTGCTACTATACAACTCGATTCCGAGGTCAAGTGCATACTATCCATACAGGCGAGGCGGAATGGCCGGGGAGAAGCTCCGAGAAGCTATGTTTGATGCCAAATTCATATCCTAAATGGCGTCGATTATCAATTGTGAGGGGCACGCACGCCTAAATACCCTAAGTTAATAAGCCTTATGGGGCATAATCAAAAATAGAACAACAGTAGTGAGAATGGTTCAGCACTATATTTCGGGTTGCTGCTACCGATCCATGGAAGTGAATGAAACGAGTGAAGCACACTGTGGCGCAGGCGAGGCGCAATTAATGAAACCCTCGAGTATCGGCCTTCGAATGAAGAAAAGCGGTCCTGGCGTCCAAGCAAAATGTACGAACGCTTACCAGTACCGAAGAAAATATCCTCAGGAATGGAATGGTGAAATAATTGGTGAGGACAGAGAAACACTCTTTCCGCCTGTGAATACATGCGACGCACTAGGATTCATGTGCCTGCGGGGTAAGTTGAGTCCGGAATGAACGCCACGAATCTATCTTGTGACATGCTGCTTCGAAGCCACGTAGGCAATTGGCAAGCCAGACATAAGTCGACAAGGTAAAGCCTGTAATTCGAGAAGTTCAGCAATCAGAGTATATGAATTATGAAAGATATATGAAAAGAATATCCTTCGCCATTATTTCGTTATGCTGTGAAATGACATACGATCTGTTCTGTGCTATTTGACCCAACTATTACTAAGGGTCCCTACACGAGGTAGATTCCAGGGCTCACCGAAGACATTCCTATCTCCAAGCCACGTGCCAAAGCCGCCGGTTAATCGATTTTATTGAATAAGTATTATCTTCCGGCTATCAGAGCATGCCAAGCTGAGCATACGGATTATTGATCTGGCCTTTCTGCGCGCGTAGAAGCAGTGCGAAGCCCCGAAACTATATCCTGACACCAGTAGGTGAGACCTCCAAGGAGACCTTCAAAATCGACATATGACATTGTTTACTTCCAAGTAATGCCTTAGAGATACTTACAAGAAACAACCCTGATTAATGACAAGACACAAATGCGCACGTCTGAGTGCCCAGTTGTGTTGTCCATGCAACTCCGATAGGATGACTGATCAAGATGCAATCACGAGTCGCCCAGGTATGGGGAATGAAACCCGCTTATGTCTCGAAGAAGAAGTTCCAAGATGCTGCTGGTCGGGGTGAATATGGTCCCGAGTCAGTACGTGTGAGTGGTCGGATATGTTACACCAGGGCACGCCGTTCAGGATCAAGTCACATATGTTGGGAGGTAGATCGAGTGTCCCAATTCCGTTGTTTGAAAGCGGTGGAGGGTCGAATGAGCTTTGTTAGAAGCTTAGGCGTCATAATGGTGTCTGTAGATAGTTCAAAGAAAATACCAATATGAAGGCCGGGATGAAGACCGGGAAATGTGCTTAAGATAAAAGACGAAAGCATCGATAACACACTCTATCGAATAACACCAGTCCATAGCAGCGTCTTATCGCAAGTCCTTGGTATATCCCTACGAAACCAGCGTAAGATTCGAGTAAGAGCATACCCAATAAACTCTATCGAGTCCCTGAATTTGGAGGCATCGTGTAGTGCCTCGATACATAGTCTTTTAAGCACAAGTCTGAATGTATCAACGGGTGGTCAGCTCCACTGAATGCGACAGGCGCCAAAACGCGATTGCCGCCGCAGACTCCGCACCGTGACGACCTTGACATCGACAGTCCTATCCACCTATCAGCCCCTGTATTCCCCAAATAGCAGTGCTATCAGTGCGCTGTGTTAAACAAAGTCACAGCATTCTCTGAGTCTTCGTTCACGATGTCGTACAATGAGCCTGGGTCGCCTGGGAGCCTCAGGCGGCTTACGAACAGGAATACGAACAGGCACAGTGTCACCGCCCTATTTAGCATGGCTGCAGAGCAGGATGTTGAAGTGGGTGACGACTTAGCTAGAGGTGAGTTGTCTTAATGTAATCCTGAGTTGCTCCATAGCTTACCAGTTTTAAGCACAAAAACGCCTGCGGGACCTCAAGAGCAAGATCTCAGCCCAGTCGAAGAAGAATTTTGTCCTGGATCGTGACGTGCGGTACTTGGACTCCCGGATTGCCCTACTGATCCAAAACCGTATGGCTCTTGATGAGGTGTGTACATATCTTATTTTGACTGGCGCCCCAGGTCTGACGTGGGCGGCATGTGTAGCAACATCAAGTGGAGCAGCACCTCGAAGAAGTTGAACCCACGGAGGGCAATTATCCGGATGACCGCAAGATGGGGGTATCTACAATTCTATCGCTTGTCTTACAAGTTCACTGTTAATTAAAGATTTTGTCTAGCAATATGCCAACTTATTTTTCCTGCTTCAGTCTGAACCTCGACATATTGCCTCCCTATGTCGCCTTGTCTCGTTATCGGAAATTGATACCTTACTGCAGACTGTCATGTTCACACTCTACGGTAACCAGTATGAAAGCCGCGAGGAGCATCTACTACTGACCATGTTTCAAGTACGATATTGTTTGGCATTTTTCTACGTCTTCCTGATGGAATTCACTTTACAGTCTGTCCTATCCGCACAATTCGAGACTGCGACAGAGTTTGGATCCCTCTTGCGTGCAAATACCCCAGTTTCTCGGATGATGACCACTTATACACGCCGCGGACCAGGCCAGAGCTACTTGAAGAGTGTTTTGGCGGAACGAATCAATTCACTTATTGAGCACAAGGACCTTAATCTTGAAATAAACCCTCTTAAGGTTCGTAACGGTTCGTAACTATGGTGTTTACTGATGCCCACTCATTCGCCATAGGTTTACGAGCAAATGATAAACCAAATAGAGGAAGAAACTGGTGCCCTGCCACCGAATCTACCACGAGGTGTTCCGCCTGAAGAGGCTGCGGCCAACACGGACGTGCAAGCAATCATTGCCCCACGACTAACGATGCTCATGGAAATCGCAAACAGCTTCTTGGCGACGATAATTGACAATATGGAGATAGTGCCATATGGGATCAGGTGGATTTGCAAGCAGATCAGGAGCTTAACCAGGGTGAGTTGGTTTGTAATTTTGAGAAGCCACAACTAACACCAATGTAGCGGAAGTATCCGGAAGCCACCGATTATGCGATATGCTCTCTCATTGGTGGCTTCTTCTTTTTGCGATTTATTAACCCTGCCATTGTTACACCGCAAGCATATATGCTAGTTCAAGATGCACCGGCCAAGCATCCACGACGAACTTTGACATTGGTACGTCTCCAGCTCTTGGTGAGGGTAACCACTTCACACAACTTGAGTCTAGATTGCCAAGATGTTACAGAATCTTGCGAATAAGCCATCGTATGCCAAGGAGCTCTATATGATAACCCTTAATCCGTTTGTGGAGAATAACAAGGCACGGATCAATCAGTTTTTGAACAACCTATGCGAGATCGGTGATTTCTTTGACACCCTTGAGGCACGCCTTTCACTAGCCGTTGGATGAGTCTCTATTGACGTTCTCTCTGCAGATGGACCAATATATGGCTCTTTCGAAGAAGGACTTGCAAATAAATATCACGTTAAACGAGTTGTACAACACCCATTCCTTACTTCTGCAGCATATCGAAGTGCTGGTACGTATATATGAGTGACACTCCTTTCATCTTCTTATTTCGTTCCACAGTCTCCTAATGATAAGCATCACCTCCGTATTCTGATGGACGAGCTCGGCCCCGCCCCCCCTCAAGTCCCTCGCAAAGAGAACCGCACAATCGAGCTGCCCTTGTACAGCCGTTGGGAGACACCGATCCAGGACATATCTACCGCTTTGATGGACAGCGTAACTCAAAACGATCTGCTATATATGGAGACCAAGTCTATCTTTGTACAACTCATGCGTTCTATTCCTAACGCTGCGGACACACGGCCGATCAATTTACCCTTGATTGCAGAGCGCGCAGCAACAACCAAGGACGCGACACTCGTGCGTAGAGGGATTAAGGTGCAAGAGATGCTCCGAGTATTGGAAGAGCTAGCAATTGTCGACCGTTCGGATGGTTATAAACTCATGCAGGATGAAGTTGCAGCAGAACTTGCACATCTTGGGAGCCTGCGGGAGAAAGTGCAGCAAGAAAGCAAAAGTCTCGAGGCTGTGTACAAGACTATTGGTGATCATAACAACTATTTGAAGGGCCAGTTGGAGCAATACAAAGCATACCTGCAAAATGTACGATTGACAGCGAGTAAGGACAAGGGGACCTCGACGGGTGTAGGTGTGGTCACGGTAGGAGGGAAAGAGAAGAAACCCATAAAAAGCGCAGTGCTCGGTCCTTATCGATTCACTCATGCGCAGTTGGAGAAGGAAGGTATTATTGTCGAAAGCAACGTTCCTGAGAATAGGTGTGTCCCACGCGCAGTGTATTTAGGCATGACTCATCGTGAACATAGGAGACCAAACATTTATTTCAATATTACTTCTCCCACACCGGGAACGTTTATAATCGCATTACATTACAAGGGGCGAGAAAAGGCGATTCTCGAGATGGATCTGAAGATTGACGATCTACTAGAGAAGGTCTGTATCTCCACTTTCGGTTCCACCGTTTACTCAGCCTCATCGTGTGCAGCAAAAAGACAATAAACATCTCCTGGACCTGGAATACGTGCAGCTCAATGTACCTAAGGTGCTTGGCTTACTCAACAAGGTCTTTGCGAAGCGCAAGGCATGAAGAAGATGCTATTTTATCACTGCTCCACAATTTGTTCCATAAATTCCCTTCGGACTCTTGGAACGCACGGACGGACGTTCGAGGCCTCTCCAATGTACGGCTTGCCTGTTTGTGATAGATTCCACTTCACTGTCTGTCCATCTCCTTCCTTACTCTCGCCCTGTTTGGTGTACGATTTTGTGTCGACCAACTTATTCGACATGTTGTGTTTTATTACCAGGAGGATACCCACTGGTCTGTGACCCATGTACTTCGACTTCTTCCTTACTTATATGTGATTGTGTTGGGACTCCTGAATAATTGGTGTAGTTAATAGACGCTCATTTGGATGCGCGCTGAATGTTGTAACCTGGTCGCAGCCGAGCGGCTCATTGTTCTAACAGGTTTGGTGAGACCATGGTCGCGCTGAGCCTGGTACTACTGCTCCTCTTCAACCAACTGACAAGAGCTTCGGAGCCACTAGCGGTGCGACAGCCATTGGCGCCTCCAAGTTCACGAGGTGCATTCCAAACATCAAGTATACCCGTAGCAGAGGATGTACACCAAGTAGGATTATTATTACGGGACGTGCCCTCTCGCACGAACTTGGCTAGGGGTATTACAGATATTGAGAACATCGCTTATACACAAGCGTAAGCATATACACTTCATTGATGTGTATTATTCATGACATGAGGCTGCAAGTTCGTACAATGTTGTGTTACGTGTAGGGAGTATTGCTTTTGAAGTCGCACTCGATACAGGGTGAGTCCCTGGTATAATCAAGTCAATGTCGACACGCTTGACTGGGACCCAGGTCTTCAGACTTTTGGCTGGTCTCCGACAGCTGTCAAACTAGTCAGTGCAAAGACACACCCGCATTCCCACTCAAGTCCTATGCTAGCCCCACCTTCATAACCGTGGACGGCAACCAGACCGCCTTTAATATCTCATTTGCCGATTCAACGAGTAAGCAGTCGTCGGTCGTTGTTAAGCGCAATATCATATATAGGTCGCAGGTGTATCTGGCTTTGTGGCTCGAGAAACCGTGCAGGTTGGTTCTTTGACGACCGTGGGGCAAGCATTGGGTGAGAGCAAAGGTACAGGTCAAATATGTTACCTTTACTGACTTTTGAGTTACTCGTAGCACTTGTCACCTCTACTAATGTTACGCTTGGAAAAAGTGTCAGCGGGTTAATGGGGTTGGGTTTTCCTCGGCTTTCACAGATTGCGGCGTCGATTCCTAACGGTAAGCACTATCTGAAAAAATCTTGTTCTAATATATCCTAATCTCTAATAACCTTCAGCACCTCCATTCCTCAGTGCCTTGGCTGAACTGGGAAATTTAGCCTATCCACTTTTCGGGCTGAGCCTGACAAGGAACTCAAGTGGAACCTTGAGCATGGGTACGTGCGTTTAGTCAAGCGGGATTTTTTTTTGATCATGGATCAGGTGCCATTGATAAATCAATTGTCTCCAATGCGTCGCTGATTTCGTGGATTGATGTTGTCCCTTTTGCACCGCTTCCGAACGAGAATGTGACGACAACGTCTTTGTATCTCCATTGGGCGATAACTCTAAATAACATCACCGTGCGCTATTTATCATATGCCGAACCGACTGAGCTTTAATCGTATGACAGGTCAACGGGACTGCCATTCCTTTAAATTCAACCTACCCCACAATCACGGGCGTCTCGCCCATAGCCCTCCTTGACATGTGTGTCTTTCTTGGTCTCTTTAAGACACTTTCTGATCTACAAATAGCGGAAACAATGGTATTTACGGTCCATTCCAAGATGTAAGCTGTTTTTTCCCCATAATGGTTTGGGAGCTGATTGCGCACATGCTGTATATCACAGGTGGCAGCCATTTTCTATGCACTAGGCACAATCCGACAAGTCGCAGGTCTGTCGCGACTTTTAACCACAATTTATTCTACCCCTCTTATTTGCGTGCCTCAGAGGGAGCATGGGCTCTTCCCTGTGGTATCAGATCCACCATGACCTTTTCCTTTGGGTATGTTGTCTTGTTGTGGTATCCAAGTTATTCGTTAACCGACCATACTAGTGGTACAAATGTCACCCTGCAGCCTAGCGATTACCTTATTGGACCTACTCAAGGTGATCCTACCTTGTGCCTATCCTGGCCCATGGCCCTGCCACCTAGTTCCGACGGGCTAGACTGGCGACTCGGTACGACTATCTCTGCTCAGTCTGCGCATATTCTTGACGTCTGACACGTTCTAGGCACACCCTTCTTGAGAACTGTCTATAGCATCTACAGGTAAGTGCCCCAACCACAATCTTGAATTGTCTAAGCATCTTGTGTACCCCCCAAGTTTCGGCATCTCTGGCCGCGAGCCCCCTTTAATAGGCCTTTATCCACTATCTAATACTACAGCAACCACCGACACTCCCGCCTCACTCCACTCCCTATTCTCCTCCCTCTCTGCCACAATCGCCACCACCGCTCCTCCCATCCTACTCCCCACCGCCACCTTCTCGACGCCATCATATACATTCGACACAGCGACACCACACCCTACTCTAGGCCAAATAGCGCCCGCGGAATCCGACCTGGGCACAGCGACATATTCAGCGCTGTTTAAGCAAGTGAATGGAGCCGCGAGTGGGTTGGCGACGCTAGTCAACGTGACGGGTCTACCCGCGGTAGATGCGCCAACCACCCTTGCGACTATTCTTTCCACAGACGCCTCGGGGGCAGTGCACACGACGACATCGACGGCATCGAGTGTGCCGACTGCACTCCTAGGGAAACCTCCAGATTTCAACGTTAATGATGCGCGTCCAACGCGGCTAAAAGTAGGAGGGAGAGTTGGGTGGTCGATGTGGACGGCCTCGGTGGTTGTGGGAGTGCTGGGGTGGGGGGTTGGACGATGTAGTTGAAGTTATCTTATCCACGGACAACAGACAATATATGTACTATTTTATAGATGGCCATGATTTGTGCTGCAGGTTGGGTTGATAGTGTATAGGAATTGAATTATTCAACCGCGCGCCGATATAATTGTACGCGCCACGCCCCTGGAAACTGGTTCAAGTTTCGCACTGAAAACGCGACGTGTCCTAACCGTGTCGTGCACTAACGTGTTGAAATACCTAGACATCTAGTCTCAGTTGCTGTTACTGTCACAGTCGCAGTGGTACTTCAACGCTCATTGTATACATCTTTTCTTCTACTCTCATCGCTACCCAATATTCTCCAACCCGGCGGCTGCATACATACCCCACCTGAAGACGCTTCAGTATACTTTGCACTCTAGAAATTACTCATACGCATACGGCATTTCTCCACCATCACCTCTCAAAACCTAAAATACCAACACATCCCTAAGTCCGGAAAGAAAAAAAAAAAACAAGTTTTACGGTAACATACAATACACCCATGGCCGGCGTGGTCTCGATCCTCGTTCTTGTCCTGTGCATACTGTGCGCTTCTGCCCTGGACATGTATAAGGTGCTGGATGGTATGTGGCTTGACGGAATCATGTTAATGCATGTTCTTGCTGATTGTGTTTATCTCTTAATCTCTTATTTTATCGCGCTATTCATTTATCAATCCAATGCTTCCTTCCTCCCCTTCCCCCCCGGCCCGCTTCGCTTTCGCAGTTGACAAAGCTGCTTCACCTGAGACGATTAAAAAAGCATATCGGCGGCTTAGCCGTAAGTACCACCCGGACAAGAATAAAGATCCGGGTGCGGAGGAGAGGTTTGTGGAGGTTGCGAGGGGTAGGTTGTGTTTTCTTTCTTTCTTTTGTTCGTTTGTTGTGGTGCCTATGTGAGCGGGCGGGAGGGAGCAGGAAGTTGTGTTGTGAGCACAGCGGAGGAGGGCCCGGGCGAAGGGCCGATTGCATTACTGCATATATATTGCATGTTGCTGTTGGTGCTGACGCTTTCGCCGTTCCACAGCATATGAAGTCTTATCGGACCCGGAGGTGGGCAGTGGTTTATTAAACTGTTTAGCGATGGATGAATATTGATTTTCTGGATGTATTCAGAAACGGGGTGTGTATGATCGATATGGGGAGGTGAGTGCTGTGTTTCTTTTTTGTTTGTATTTTGTTTCGCTTTGCTCTCTACTTTCTGCTGGTGCGGTCTGCGTTTGTGTCACGTCAACAACCTTCATAGCATTCTACCTGTTTCGTCCTATACCCTTCTTTTTTCCCCAATCCGTGCACCGAGAGCTGATCCCACCGTCATTACAGGAAGGCCTCCATCAACACGACGCGGGTCACAGCGCGAACCCGTTCGACATGTTCTCAAGCTTTTTTGGGGGACGTGAGTGTATCCCAATTCATCAAAATCCGTCTTCCTTTCTTTTTGCACGCTCAAAAAATATGTGCATAGATCAACAGCAGCAAGAAACGCGCCGCGGGCCGACGATGACAAGTGATTTTGAAGTGAGCCTGGAGGACATGTGGGTGTTTTTCTAGTATTGACTTTTCTTTAATTGATCTGCGGGAATGTAGGTATAAGGGCGCAGAGATCGACGTGAGTTTGATAAATTTGTTTCCCTTTCTTTACTTTTTACTGATGATTGGTTTCTTCTCTCTCTATATGAATTGCCTTGCGGGGATTACAGTTTATGATAAACAAAAAGATCCTGTGCGATCACTGCCGGGGTACAGGTGCAAAGTCGGATGGGCATATCCAGACATGCCCGACGTGCGACGGATCTGGGGTGCAGTTAACGCGGCAGCAGATGTTCCCAGGGATGGTGGTTCAGACGCAGTCGACGTGAGTGGTTTTCCTTGTCCGAATCTGTGCTCAATGGGGCTGATTTCGTGCGGTGATGCGTCAAGATGCTCGCAATGTCATGGGGCTGGAAAGATTATCACAGAATCATGCCCACATTGCCAGGGTCAGAGGGTGGTGCCGCATACTCAGCATTATACGCTTGAGCTGCCGCGCGGTGCGCCTGAGGGGCATGAAATTGTGTTTGAAGGAGAGGGGGATGAGGACCCGGATTGGGAGGCGGGGGATGTTGTTATACGGGTGAGGGGGGCAAGGAAGAGGGGCGGGTGGAGGAGGAAGGAGGCGAGTTTGTATTGGGGGGAGAGTATTGGCGTTGAGGAGGTGAGTTCGGGGTGGACTAGTGAGATTATTCTAATTGCTTTCTATTCAAATTTTTTTTTTGGCAGGCGCTGCTGGGCTTTGAGCGGAACGTGACGCATTTAGACGGGCATGTTATAGAGTTGAGGAGGGAGGGGGTTACCCAGCCTGGTGGGTGGTCGCGTCATGATGCCGTGAGTAATGCTGTGAAGCTGACCCTTTGCTAGGATACGTGCAGACAATAATGGACGAAGGGATGCCGATCTTTGAGGGGACGGGATACGGCGATCTATATGTGGAATACAGCGTGGTGCTCCCTACACAACTATCACCTGACCTCCGAAAGAGTAAGCGTGCCCCTTGAAATACACGTTTACCTAACGACGCCTATTCTTTTCCAGAACTAGAGGAGGCATTCAAAACCGAGCGCACGCGGAGTAGCAAAGATGAATTGTAGTTATATATTACGTATTATATAAGCCCTGGATTCGAATGTGGATGTATGTGGGTGGTGTGAAAGGAGTATATATAATGGAGAAAAGGGTCGTTTCGTCTTTTTCTCCGGACCTTCACCCCCCCTTCGATGCCAGGGTTGGCTTGCGAGCTCTGAGCAGGCCAATCCCGTGCGTCGTCGTACAGTGGAGCATGGACTCTCTGTTCTCGAAGTGAGTGTTCGTGTTCTACGACATCGAGAGTGCATTTGTTGACGCGCGAGCCGCCGTTGTTAGGCAGGAACGATCACCATCAGCACAACAAAGACGATGCAACGGGCACCAGATGTCTCCGTGCATGGCTGCCACGTTGTCGTCACGTTGTAGCCTGTTGTCGACACTGCGAGAGAGAGCCCGTTTAGCGTTATCACATCCTCATGTGTGTGATTCAGACACGTTTGTACACCGATGGACTTCATTTTGGTAATGATTTGCCATCGATTGTTGTCGGTAAGCGTCATCATCGTGTGTATGGCCCTGATCGCTGAGCTCCCTGTCTGTTGTGCAGGCTGTCCGCTGCTTTGCTTGTTCGGCTCTTTGCTAAAGAGTCGGAAAGTTGCCTGCGCGTTTGCGGGGTAGCGAAACTAGTTGCTCGTGCTGTTCGAGCGGCAAGAAGGTTGCTCGTCGTACTGACGGGCAGTCACGGTGTTACCCCTAGGTTCCACCACGCCACTCTACAAGTTGTGTGGAGTGGCTTTTCTCAGCGAGTGGTACGTCGCCCACGGTTGCAACTTGCTTTTGATGTGCTGACCC
Source organism: Ramaria sp. MG151 (assembly GCA_003314545.1). NCBI lineage: Eukaryota > Fungi > Basidiomycota > Agaricomycetes > Gomphales > Gomphaceae > Ramaria > Ramaria sp. MG151. The sequence goes on along the minus strand of QMFG01002343.1, from coordinate 57,594 downwards.
TTTTGCAGATACTCGGGCAATGCCCGGGGACGAGTGTGACAATAAACGGACACTTTTTTGACGGTTCAGCGCCGACTCAGCGTTGAGCGGTTTCGCCGTCCGTCGTGCTCACATTCATGGGCTTGTGTTATCCTCGTGTTCTCACCTTACCGCGATCTTTCCCAGACTGTTTCGCCTCCCAGGTCTTGTGTGTCACGTACGACAGACTTTTCGTGTGGCTACTTCTCTCGGACTATCTCGGCCACTGAAACACGACGATACACCTCATGATTGTTTTGTCACGATGCACTGATAGACCGTCTACGTTCTACCGCCGATGATCCCTCTACAGAACTTCTCCGTTTATAATCCCGCTTCGTTTTTTTGCAAATCAATTACCCAGTTCCCCCCCCTCCCGCGATATCGAACCCATTGCCGACAACTTTCATTCCCGTCTTCTCTGGCTTGCCGCATGACACCTCACCTCATTGACACCTTGTCGCACTCGCCGAGTATGTCATGTTTTTCCAACGTGTTATCGAGTCGCCACATCCGCACACCCACTGTATCCAGTTCGCCGGCTTCGTTGGTGTAGGGCTTTGTCCTGGCACATGCTCATGTGACGACAACGCATCGTTGCCCCAGGGCCTGATCAACCTTGGGGTTTTTCGTTTTCCAACAACGCTGATAAGGCCAGCGCGCTATACCGACATCAGTCCCACGACACGTTTTCGGGATGAGTCGGATACCGGATTGCATTTCTGCGCCCACGTCGATCATGTGATGTCTCCTTTGCCCTTGTCATTAATACGATGGAGTGTTGGTTGCAGATGCCCAATGTTCTTTTGTCGCAGTTTTCTTCACCTTTTGTATCGTAACTTGTCTCAGTTGCTTGATACATGACAATTGGTTTATGCTCTGTGTGGTCACTTTTAAAACAAGGCCCTCGACCCTTGAAATCTTGTTGCCCTGAAGGGATCAAGTTCCTGCCAAGCGATGACAACTCTGAAAGTGGTATGCGATGCAATAAATATTGGTACATGATGCCGTGAAGAATGAGAAAACAACTGAAGCAACCCCCGATGAGCACCTCCTTGTTATACCTCATGCGAGGTATGTATACGACTTCCGATCTGCCCCTCGATCCAAATACTCCCGCTGGCAAGGCGAATAATAAGTACAACAATGCACAATCCTGAGACATAACGCCATCTGACGCACCTCTATTAGGGACTCGATCCGTTTTTTGAGCATCATGGGTTGAGGCTGAAATCGACTCGACAGCTGCCGCGTAACTTCGGTAATGAGATCGTTGTGCGCTATATGTTTCCGGTCCTTCATGATCCGCACGATACACGCCTGACAAGGAGAAAGAGACATATTGAGCAGGCAAAAACCACAAGAAGCGGCCCAAAACAACAAAAAAAAACAAGCAAAAAAAAAAAAAACACCTACCTCCGTTTGGTGTCTCCTTTCCTCCTCAACCCTATCCCTCGTTTCCCGCCTCTCCTCGCTATTTTCCACCCGGGACGCGATAGTGCTGATCTTGATCCTCTGCAGCGGTGCGGTAAAGTCACCATTGAACGAGAACGCGTCAGAGGGCGCAACGTCCCGCGATGGAGGGTGTTTCTTGAGTACTTTGTATTTCGCGCACGCAAGCGACTGCAACGTGCGCTGCAGCTCAGCTGAGACAAGTTGCGTCGCGGTTTTGATCTCCTAGCAGAGAGGTAGGTAGTAAGCGGTAAAGCGCGAGTGACACAAAAAGAATCGTCATCAGTTTCACAAATAAAGATAAAAAAAAATTCTCTTCCTCCCTCACCCCCCCGGCACATTACAAGGCCGTCCACTCCCCTTTTTTACTCACCTCGTATGTCAAAAACTCGCTCTCCCCAACATCCTCGAACAACAGCAGCACCACCAGCGCATACGTCGAAACGTTCAAGTCGTGGGTCCGCGCCCGGAACTGCACCCGCACGTCCGCGTTCCCCAGGCCCGCCTGCCACGTGAGCTTGCGCCCCGAGTGGCGGTGCAGGTAGAAGCCCTCGAAGGCGCGGCACGACGCGAGCATGGGCGCGGGGAACGCACACGGAGCTAGGGAGTGGTTCATTGGCCAGAAGGTGGACGTCATTACCGTTACGGAGAGCTCGATCGGCGGGGGATTCTGGTGTGGTCAAAGATGAGTTAGGTCAAAAGGTAAGTGAAAGAGGGCTTGAGTTGAGTGACGGCGGCGAAAAGGGGAAACTCGCCGCTTTACTCACATCCGTACGCGCTAAATGTGTCCTATACGCCTCTTGTGTATCTCCCGCCAGCTTCATGTCATGAAACATCCCCTCCAGCTTTTGCGTGAACTGGTACCCACACTCCACCTTCAGCTTCGCCAGCATTCCACGCTCTGCGTCGTCCGACGTCGAGCGGTTGAAGAGTAGCCGTTTCGCGAGGTGAGCTTTGTAGTACCGCTCGAACACATCTTTTTCGGAAACGAAGCGGAACACGGTAATGGTTTTTTCGAGGACAATGTCGATTTCGGAGTCGGTTTTCTAGGCAAGTAAATGGGGTGGGATGTGAGTAAGAGGTAAGAGAAATATACGAAACACACTTACGCCTTTGAAGCCTTTTTTGAGATGGTCATCGATGAATAGCGAGATGAATTCCGGAGCTCTGGGGTTCATGTTGATGAAGGACTCAAATGCCTGGAACGGCGTTAGCACGATATTAACAGAGCCTGTAATAGGAAACGTGCACCTCGTTCAGGGTAGTCTGCACCCCCGTGTCACCCGCAAACGCGTGTTTCAACACACGGTCAAACTTATCCTTCAGCGCCAATACGTCCTCCACCCACTTCAACGCCATCGCCACAGGCCCTCCACCCGGCATCGGCCCCTTCGCCTTCGCCTTCCCTTTCCCCTTCACATCCGTCGCCGCCTCTTGCTGCTCATCATCCTGTCCCTTGACTTCTTCTCCCTCCGTCGTCCCCGCAAGAGCATTCACTTCTTTCCCTCGCCTCGCCACCGAGTCCCTCAACGCCCGCTTTAGTGTCAATAGCCCCGTGTCGACCATCCCAAACAATCGGTATAATCTTCCCAAATCCTCCAGCTTATCTTGGTCAATCATTGGGTCCAATCCTGAGTGTGGCATACATATGATGGCGACGAGGTGGGGGGTGAGGAGGCAAGACTGGAGGATACGTCTGAGAGGCGCGTGCGTGCGCGACGAGAGGTAGTGGTGCGTGCGTAGCTCTTCGGCGCGGAAGCGGGATTCTACCTGCAGGCGTCGACCTGTCAGATTTTTCTTGGGATTTCGGGTTTCTAAGTGAATGAAGTGGGGTAGGACTGACGCGTTGCAGGTATTCAGGCGCATCACAGGTGTCCATGAGCCGTTCCCCCTCTGCTTTGTAGAATACCTCGCTCTCCCTCAAGAGGTCCGGCTCCAAATACTTTGCATACACCGTCGCACCGTGCTTGTCAACGAACAGCTCTAAAAGCACGTCGACACAGCTTTTCATTGCAGAGCGGTTGATCACGTAGCCGTCGCGTTCGAGCTGGATTTGTTTCAGGATTGTGGACACGAGGTGGTTCTTGATGGGGTACAGGCTTGATAGGATAATATGTTCCAGAAAATGAGTAAGGCCTGCATCCCAGATTTCAGGGACATTCGCAGAACGAGTATAGAATTTATCCTAAGCGAATACATTAGTGAAGCGAACGTTATGTGCATATCGAAACACGTGCCATGTATCTCAAGACTTGTGATAACTTCTGCATATTCCCCTTATGGTCGTCCCACACTTTTCGCGTTGCCTTCAGCAGTCTATCACCTTCCTGACTCTGGTGCATCGGATCATCGCTCGACCCAGTGGGGAACGCAGGCGCCACCTCCTCCTTCGCTAGCAAGTCAAGGTTCTCTGCAATAAGCTTGTTCACGCCATTGTACACGACGTCCCCGTGCTTTGATATAACAAGGTTGTATGCGTAGCGGTACGTCTCCTCGTACGAGAGACGCGACGCATTGTGGTTGTGGATCTCGCGGATCGCATTTGCGAGACGCGCCCAGTTCTCGTGGTACGAAGTATCCCCCCCGGGCTAAACATACAATCAGATGCAAACTCGGATGCAAATGCAGTGCAGTGGCACACACCATCCGGGGCGGCTTCTACAATTTCGATGTAAAGTCATTAGAAGGATTTACTTCAGGTAAACAGGAGGAACACGACTTGCTATCTTGGCTTTTGCCCGCACGCGCCCGCCTGCGCCATAGATACGTCAATAAGTACTGTTCTGCTATCTCGATGAATCCAGTGAGAGACGCACTGTTCCCTTGCATGCTGAACTTAATGGAAGTAGGCTTCGATGTGGCGTGCAGAATTGTGGACCCACAAGGACATATATCGTTACGTAAATAGCATGTGTACAGCAAGCTTGAGGCACTTGTATTCTGACAAGGAGAGGAGTACTAGATGTAGATGGGAGGATGCTGATCGAAAACATGTGGGTGACAAGGGGACGTAGAGAACTTGAAATAGCGAGGAAACAAACATGCCATCAGTCGTCTAGATTGTTCATACACAGCTCTGTGATATCTATCATGACTGCGCCGTGCGTGATACGCGCACGAAATCGGTGAAAAATTTCTTGAACGCTTTGCTGTCCAAGTCTTTGAGTTTTGTGGCGAAGTCATGCGCCATTTCTGGGGGGCAATTTTGTGACGGAAGAAACACATTGACAAGATAGTCGAACGCTTCTTGACCACGGATTTTGCATATTAGTTGTAGTAGTCCACCGATCTCGTGGCAGAGCTAGCATAACCGTTTCATTAATGACATCCTCGACGGATGCGTGACCATCGACTACTCACCACCATCATCTGGCCATCTTTCACGTTAAACTCAGGTGCTGACGGCACTTTGAATGCGACCGGCACTAGCTGCTCATATACGAAGCGTTCGAACCCGGGTACCTGCTCAGACACCAAGCCGTTCCCGTTCACAACCTCATTCGATGACGGAGGTTGCCCCCATACGGTGACCGCCCGTGAGAGAAACGCAAAAGCAAGTTTCTGACCATTATTATCCGTAAAGTCCTGGGCAATCCGTACCACGCTGTTGAGAAGGTCTTCAAATATACCCTGGTTGCCTGCAAGAAAAACACAGGGCTCAGCGCTAAGTCGACTATCAAAGGAAAGACGTACGTTCTGACGTGAACACGGCATGTAGTTTGACGGCCATGATGTTGTTCAGAAGAGATAGATATGCTTTCTTGGTCTCCACGTGGACTTGCTTGTCCTCGGAGCCTCCGATAGGAAAGGAGAGGATAGAAACGATGTGAGTGCTTAGTGGTGTGATAAGTTGATCGAGGACATCGAGTATTTGATCCTAAGAAACGTGAGCAATAGGTTACCTTGACAGTCAATAGTTATACCTGCAGCTTATGAACGAGCAGGGATATAAATTGTATAAACTCCACGAGTTCTCCCGAGTCGAAATGTGCCAATAAACTCGCCATCAAAGGAGGAATGTACTTCACCATGGTAGGGCCAGTCGATGCCAATAACCGTGCAAAAGCCGATCGTGTCTACCATAAACAAACAATAAACAAGATGCTAGTGTGAATCAACCGTAACTTACCGCTTCCCGAACGACCTTATATCTGTTCATCGCATCTAATGTCACGATGATGGCTTGTGCCGCCTGCTCAAATACTGCCAGTGGTGGCAGAACCCAGTTGTCTGGTACTGGGTTCGGAAAATCGACGAATCCTTTTGCAATGCCGCCAAGTGCCATGATGTAATGGTGTATTTGCAACACTGGCAGCACATCCTGCGGGCCGTTCATAGGCGTCTGAAGGGCTCTCTCCATCCCATCCATCAGCGGTTTCGTGAGGCTCTGAAGTAGGGCAGCCTGCTGGTCAGGCATCGAGAATGTTAGTGAAACGAGTGTGCCAGCGGCCTCAAACAGGTATAGCTGTGAGTCAAAGACGCTAGGATCATTGACAGCTTCGAAAAGAATGTCTTGATCGGGAGATTCAGGCTCAGGAAGGTCTGCTTGCACTGTCAAGGAGTCGCGAATGCCGTCAAGGAGATTGACCACTATATTAACTGGAACCTCGTTCCTGTCTTCCTTTATGAATTTATGGAAGAGGTACGAAGCGCGAGCCCTAACGCTCGGTTTGGGGTGATGTATCCCTCTGTAAATATCGCTAATCACTCAGACAATCCAATGAATAAGTTCAGGTCTACTTACCTTGTGTCGACAAGCGCTTCGATGACTGGTATAATGCACTCCTTACGAACTTTAAAGAAATCGCCATATCTTGCCGCAGTCTCAAAGAATTGCATCACAACTGTGGAATGGGGGTAGGCGGATATTCCAGAACGAACGAGTGCAAACAGCATCTCGCCATGGGGTGTAAGCGGAAACCCAGAATAGTCCGTCGTTTTCCTCTTTTCCTTCTGGATAGTACCCGGGACTTCGCAGAATGCGGTGCGTCCCTTCTGCCCTGTATATAGGTTCAGTTGCTTGAGCTATGAAATTCTTGGGTCTAAGAACGCAAAAGTTACTAACCCTTGATTATCTCACCATAAAGGTAGACCAGATGTATGGCAAGTTCCGCATCTTGCCAGTTGAGATTGACACCACCTTCGTATGCAGTCAATGTCGTGATGGCCACGGAGTGGATGGTGTTCGTCACTAGTTCATTATCCAAAGTTTGGATTGAGTCCAAGAACACCCTTAGATCCTAGAGGCGAACGCACGACGTTAGCCTTCAAGACAATCAAGCAAGAAAATATCACACTTTTCGTAAAAGGTCAAATGCAGCCAGGTCATCTTCATCCATTTCATCCGGATCATCTTCTCCGTCCCACTTCATTTTTTCTAAAATTGTTTCTAAAGTCTTGTTGAGGAATGCTCGTTTCTCTGGTGAAATCGACTCGTTAGGGTTAACCTTCTTAGCTCGTTTGTACTGGTTGGCTAACATGAGACGTAGTCCAAGCGGGGTCTGGGTAGGACATACCGCAAGGAACAAGCTGGTCAGCAATGGGAACACGGTTGAGGATGTGTCGTCGTATTCGTCAGCCATAAATCGGAGCATTACGGGTAGAACCTGTTCTAGCAACTCCCCAGCGCCTGCACAAATTTCTTCACCTGCATTGTTCTGTACAAATAGAAAAAATGTGCTTAGCCAAATATTAAGCTGTTCTCCTCGTGCTGGTACTCACGTCTTCCCACAATTTGACCAACTCTTGACCCAGCCCACATAGCAGCCGGCCTAATGCCTCTCTGTACGATTCCTCCCCTTCATCAGTCTGATTTTGTGCCTTCCTCTCCATCTTCTCTTCTCGAGTTTTCTCCTCTAATGTTTCAAGTACCTGACCCAGCGAAAGCACTTTCAAAAGTTGCAGCTTGTCCGCTGGAGATTTCAGGCCTTTTTGAATCATTTTTAGAAGAGACACGGAGGTAGCTAACCGGATAGCGAGTGATGGATCTGAGAGAAGAGTAAACAACAGCTGGATCGTTTGCGGGGTAACGGTGAGGTTGATATCAATCCAATCTATGGGTTTTGTGAGTCAGAATCGTAGTAATACGAGAGTAACTCACGTATATAAGAACCGAAAGCCCGGACACCCCAGTCAACAACCCCCTCGTTAATTTCTTCTTCCCGTTCTATCGCAGGTTGCAGATCCCCTTTCCTCAAAGCCCTCATCCTATCTGCACCTTTACTGATGATCGTCAATACGGCCTCATTGATCATTGGGGCATCTCTCTCCCTGACAGCGTCCCGCACGCGGGTATCTCTGGCATGGCGTGCAGTAGAAAACGACCGGGCCGATTTAAGGAGCTGATCGGCTACCTCTCCAGATATTTCAATTAAAATATGGAAGAGGAGGAGGGATATGTGGGGGTTGAGGGAGGTGGAGGTGGAGGCATTCGTAGGAGGACGGATCAAGGTGAATAGATCGTTGAAGAACGACGGATACTGATTGGGATAGGTGCATACGAAGAACAGAGACAGAATGTGGGAGAATTTATTCCGTAAGACTAGGAACTGCCGTCAGTCGGATATGAAAATGGACACATAAGGAGTCATACAAGTGGCATTGTTTTCCGCAGGACCATACACATACTCGACTTGGATGTAATTAAATAGACCTTGCTGTAAGGTTTGGAAGGATCCTTCATCAAGCGGCTCAACTCTAAGATGCAATCGATAAGCAAAACAGTGTTTGATCATTCAACAGATCTAATATAACGCTCATTGGAGGCGACGGAACACAACTTCCTCTAACGTAACATCAGATGCGCACCTATCGTCAAGAAAGTCCTCCAAGACGCGTAAAGCCCATAGCCGCACTTGCGGTGGGTGTTTTCGAGCACCATCGGCTCCCGCTTCGACGAAGAGTGTCATAGCAAGCCTCCATGTTTCTGGGGAGTTTTGTTGAACTGAAGAAAGATATTCAAGAGCCTGGGCATGAAGAGCTCGGTCTTGTAAGGGATCCGCCGCTATATAGACAGCCTGAACTACCCGTGTTACCGCCTCATCCATTGCACAGGAAAACTAGGGTGGAGACAAGGTCGTAATCGGACCCAGCAGGGAATATATGAGCTCCCAGAACGCTAAGTGGCAAGTTTAGGGAAATAACGGAAGGAAGATTCTGCTGCAAGAGGACAGCTCGTGACCAGCCACTCGAGAGTGTGGCAATTCTGAAGCGCCAACACGGATTTAGTATAAATTTCAAATACCGCCCACTCTACATTTTTTAACCTTGAGGCTTAAATTCTCACGCAATGCATGCTCCTTTGTCCTTGTCTTCGATGCTCTCGGGCCTCAGGCTTGTGTTAAGAAGCACCTCAGCTAGCAAACATTGAGCATTGAACCAACCGACCAGGTAAGATAATCCAGTTATCATGAATATGCATAGTTAGCTTCGAGGATGGCATGACTAATGTGGTTGCGGAACTCCTCTGATAACTGTCGGTGAGACTAGCTAGACCTTTGTGCTCAGCTGTTCCTTTAGATGTCGAGAATGAGAGGATATAACATCATTTATTTCTTGAGCATTCGCTTGTGGTTGCATTACCATTTGCGTATCACCAACGCACTATCAGTTGAGTACACTCCTTGAAACAAGGAGTGCCCACAGATATAATTTGTCTCTGACTATCCCATATCGCAAGTCCTGTGATTCATCCATCGTTCGCAGATACTTACGGCACACATGGCTCTTGTACACTGGCCATACCCCCTTATGCCACGCCAGCTTGGCCTACTTCTATGACCTGCAAACCACGGCTAATATTCCGCAATTACGAGTTGGTTCACCAGGTCTACCTTCTAAATATCCGTTATGAGCCAGTATAAAACGCATACTTGGCAACTTGTTAAGGAATGATTTACGTTGATACGTGTAAGCATGGGCTCATGTAGATCAACTGTGAGTCGAAGGCACATGCTACGCGATTATGCGTCCCAATGCGCAATGCAGTAAATTAGAAACTTAGATATAATTCGCGAGTTGTCACATTCTGTCACGCTTCGTGAATTTTGCAACTTCACGTGACACCATACCTTTCCATCAAGAATCTCTCTGAGACATACAATAAGAGCTCACCAGATATTATACCAAATATTACAAATATCACTGACTCCCAGTCAACGCTGCATACACCCGGAGCTGAATCGACCCACCCAGTAATCACCAATTCAGCCACAGCTTTCGATCTTTATAGTATGCTTACCCTTATCCGAAATTATAGTTGTTATTGGTTGCATCGCAGGATGCACTTTTGGACATCTGGAGATCTTGTCGATACCATTTCATATCAACTGACGGGATACAACCAGAACGTGGGTATAATTCGTTACGAGGCTATGAATTGCAGAAGTTTACTGGCATAAGAGTTCAGTGTCGCTATGGTTTACAATTGGGTATTTGCCATAAACATCACTAATTATTTCCAGCATTTGTAAGTACAATGTAATTCTTATTCATTCTACAACAATCGGTATGTGTTAGTAGATGAAATATGCACGGATCTTTGTGTTTTCTGGGTGAAATGCAGCAATATAATATGGTTTGCAACCTCTGTACCGGTCTTCATAGTGGACAATTTAACTACACCCCCCTCTCCTTTTTTTCGTGCATAGCTTCTTGGAGCAATTGTCTTTCACAGACAACAGATCTCCTGTAAATTCAATCCATCCGATGCATCAGGTCTTGCACATATCTGGAGTTGCTTCCTGTTGCGATGTTCTTGTTCTTCAAGGTCTATTTCTAACGTAGTGCCTTGGTGGTAAATGTGGACACGAAAGCTACATACAACAAGATTGTTGTAGTCTATTTCTAAGGCATCTATAAAAAATTACCTTGGAGTGTTAGGTAACAAGCGAAGAAGATCAAAGCGTACTATCAGTAGACACACCTCTATTGTATGACACCCTCCTGGTACTTTCAGAACTGAAGCCCAGCCTGCCTGCGAAGAACTACGCACAATGCTGAGCAGCATTCGACCACCGTACTAAAAAGAAAAGCACCGCGGGGAGATGTCCCAGCGATATGATCCTCATCCATAGCTGACTCCAGAATAGAAGGGAATGAGTAATCTGACGCACCGTCACTGAGCGATCGGTAACTTGAGGGCGACCGCGAAGAGATCATGGAGGTTGCTGGATGAAAAGTTGTGCATAGTCATTACAAATCTTAGGTGTCAAGGATCAAAATTATTCGAAGCGACTTTCCTGACCAATTTATATAATTTCCATTCAACGCAAGTTTCCCCGCGATGAACCTCGGGACGTGTGAAGCGATCGATGTCTACCATACGGAAGATATCGCTTGCGAAGTTTATCGGGTGAGAGCTGCACAAAATGAACATCGCAGGCGATATCTTACTAAAAAACCCCGATGTGTTACAGACTCTACGCTCTCGGAAGGTACCACGTGTCTCGACATTACGCTTCAATCTTGGCTACAATGAAATGAATCACTTGGTCCCTTCAGTTTTGCCTTGGCATGGGACAGATTACAAGCTGTTTATACGATGGTTGGAGGTGCAAGTGATTTATAGCTGGGGGGTACAGTCGAGATGGTGGAGTAGCTGCTGTCAACAAATTGGCCATTAATCAAAAGAGTCACAATCATGCAAGGCCATTCGTGAGTTTGGATTGCTAGCTGGCATTGTGACCTTGCTTGGTGAACAGGATGACTCTCCACTTGTTCATGAGCTTCTTCCTGGCAAGACAGAGTCCAATATGATATACAGTTGACACATACTTGTTTATGATATAATTGGCAAGTCTCTGGGCTCATGTGGTAGTATCAAAGCCTTTCTCATAGCCATGTTTGATCTTGTAGAAGTAATATTTACATTCTTGTCATTTGACACTAGCTAATTATTGCATTTTTTTGCTAGTACTACAGTTCCTTCCTGTTAAGAAACACATGTTGCATAGGGATGTGTCCTGGACCAATGTCTTTCTGAAACCTGGCAGTGCCATAAACTGCTTTCAGCAGAAGAGCCAGATTCCTATGCACAATTTGTCAATCATGGAACAATTCATCTTGGAACCATCACATTGCCTGATCTTGAGCCTACTGTCAAGCTTGATCTGACAGAGGGGGCAAAAAAAGGCGTTGACACATCAGTCAGTGTGTTCAGGATTGGCAATTACTATTCCTGATAACTTTTGTCTATCTGTAAAGCATGCCAATGTTTATTGCCATGGATTGGACAAGCTACCACTGCTTTGGGAGGAAGTTGTTTGTAAAATATCCTCAGTTTGCATGAGAAAACCTCCCCCTCCTACAAAGGATCCTCTGGAAAACTATCCAAGATATGGATGGAGACATCCCAATTGGCAAGGAACCCCTCCACATCACTATGCCCCATGATACAAGCTATTATATGATGAACACAGCTGCAAGAACAAAAAAGAAAGGCAAATGTGTTGGTTGATATAGAGAAAAGAATGGAGACTCAGAAAGCCTCAGCATACACAGACACGGAGACATATGACTAGTGTTGTAAAAGCTCGGCTTGGCTCGACTTGGCTCGGCTTTGGCCTGAAGAAACCTGAGCCGAGCCAGAGGCTGTGAAACCCAGCTTGGCTTGGCTCAGGCCCGGGCTCAAGTTATAAATGTGTTACTACTTTTTGTTTGCCAAATTTCCTTTGTTACATCTTCAAGAGTGAACTCTAACCGATTTCNGGTTCAACCGCACAGATGCGGTCCTCAGAATTGGTTCGCGAGGCATGCTGTGTATTCCAAGGGTTATCTGAGCAACAGCTACCCTGAGCTATCATACTCCAGCCACCAACTCTTTCTATGACTGTATTTCTCATAGACATGATCATCGTAACTGGTTTTCACCCCTTGGGAGAAACAGTATCAGTTGTTCCAGGATTCGGTATCGCTTTCATTTTGGTTTACCAAATTTCCTTTGTCACATCATCAAGAGCGAACTCTAACTTATCTCGGGTTCAGCCGGACAGACGTGGTGCTCAGAAGTTGTCCACAAGGCATGCTGTGTCCCAGCGCTTCCTGTGCAACATCTGTCCTGAGAATAAGAAAATTTATTAAATTCATGGACTCACCTCATGGTATGCTTCAATGTGGTGGCGAAGGGTCATTGTATCACTAACAATTTCACTCCTAAGACAAATTATTTAATAGAACAAATACTAGCAAAAGAAATCTCACCGGCATTTGTTACATTTCCTATGGCTCTTAATCTCTCCAGTGGGCCGAGTCACAGAAAAACTTTCAGTGAAGGAAGCATTGATATCATGGGTTGAGTTATCATGCGTGGTATTTTGAATGCAGCAATGCGGGAGTGTTCAGGTCGGTCGCTCAAGAGGTAGTGGTGAGGGATGGAACCTTTTTTTACTAAATTAATGTGCCAGAGTTACAATTCTTTTTTTTTTTGGAGTAACAGTATTGCCCAAGTCCTGCAACCTCCACACGCTTCGAGCCAGGGCCTGAGCCCGGGCTCAGGGCTTTCCAAAATCAAAGCCGAGCCAAAGCCTTCCGAAAGCCCTGGTCCAGGCTTGGCTCGGCCTGGCTCGGCTCAGGGCTTGGAGCCCGGCCCCATACAACACTACATATGACAGATGTATGACAAGACAAACCATGTAAATACATGTAGTGCCTACATGACCAAAGTGTCCACAACACTACACTACATAAACTAACACTCCTACCTGATGGGGACACAAAACAGAATAAAAGCTCCCACCAAAGAAATAGAAGAATGTTGGTTTATGTTTGTGTAGTACATTGTTGTGGATGCTTTGGTCATGTAGGCTCCACTTGTATCTATGTGGCTTGTTCTTGCTATACATCCGCCATCAGTGTCAGTGTCTGTATGTGTCAGTGTCTGAGACTTTCTGAGTCTCCACTCTTTTCTCTATAACATCCAACAGGTTATGGGCCCTGACCTACCCTAAATACCACCAGAAGCTTGTTATTTGTGCCTTATCAGCTCACTATCATTTTTGCCATCTTTCATCATTCTTTCACCACTGCTGCATCTCACCTGTACCATGTCTTCCATCAACAACCAGGTTAACATGCTGTCCAAGGTGCCACCCCTTGAGGAAAGGAACTATCATGTTTGGAAGGAAGGGATGGAAATGTGTTTTATGGATGTTGGTGCCACTTGGATCACAGATGAGCCCACAGCTACTGTACCTGAGAGTTCCAGAGCAGAGGATAGGTAACTCACCTTCTTTATCTGGTCAAGTCTTACCTCTGAACTCTAGTATTTGGTGTCTGGCAAGACATCTGCATTGGAGGCCTGGAAGGTCATCAATGCACGATTCCAGAGGTCCACCATGGCTTGGTGCCTCAAAGCTTATGAAAGCTTCTATCGGATTGATCATGACCCTGCTAAGTCCATCAATATCTACCTCCATGCTATTGAGACTGCCTGTCAGACACTCAAGAGTCTTGGCTGCATTATTGATGACACAGAGACCATGGACATCCTCCTCATGAACCTCCACCCTTCCTATTATACCATTCACACTTCCATTCACACTGCCAAGGCAGAACTGACTCTTGCTGATATCAAGTCAATTTTGACTGGTGCATCTTCCTCTATTATCACTATCAAATCCAAGCCCTCTGATTATGCCCTCGCTACTCAATCTGGACAAGTGTCAGAATCCAAATAATAGCAATAAATGTTGTGGATAGATGTTGGATTAGTAAAGGTGTTCGGAAACATCCCTAATAGTAATAGAGTGTTTTTGGAAAGCAAATGGAAATCCTACAGTAAAATCGAATGACTTTCGGAATGTCTGCGAATGAAGTGCATAGTTCCGAAGAGGTAGAGGTTCCGAAAGGATTCTATCCCGTGAATCGAATGAACTTTGCAGTTCATGTCGATCACAGCCAATGATCTTACATTCCTTGGAGTAGATTTAACTAATAAAAGTTGAATTGAAGGGCTTACTCAAAAACTGTACAGTTGTTGGTGAAGTTGAGTTGGGAGCGAGTTTGGCAAGTGTGAGTAGAAAATTAAGTTGACATATGATAATTGAACTAAGGAATGTACATGCAAATGTGCTAGCTTATATACTGAACCATTCGGAAGAAAGAGCGAATGGGAATGAGTCCGTGATGGTTAGGAAGTAGTCAAGGTACATGTATACTAATTAAAGGCCATAGGAAACACAGAACAAGGGTGGTAGGAAAATTGTGAATGAAGTAAAAGATTAACGGACCCACAATAACTCTTGAAACATGTTTCCGAATCACATGGCTCTTTGGGTAGAACTAACCCTCCCTAAATCCTTCGGCGGGTCATCCTGAGGGTCTAGAACATTCATATCATAGAACATAATGATATGGAATGTCATCGCAAGCTTCCATACAATAGAAACAACTCAATCCATGAGTTCATTGGAAAAGATGGGGATAGTGATGGGGATAGTCAGGGTGCTTCTTTTCCAGAAAAGATTATGATCGGACCTGATTATTGATTGTTTCACTAAACACTTCATGGAGTGATTCCTGAACTGGATTGGGTGACCGGACCAAATGTATGTGAAGCATTGATGCAAGGGTGATTCGGAGTTCAGACGATCCATTCGGAAGGATTGGTTCGGAAGGACAATGATGTAGATGAGGTGTCCATATTGTGATCGTGACAACAAGGTGGAGGTTAGAAAGCTGTTAGTGGTCATGTTTCAGGTCCCTCATTTGGTCATGGCTCCTGAGAAGGGAAAGGTTATCATTGGTGTGATCCTACTAATGAAGGTCACTGTCATCATTGCAGTCAATCAGGTCACATTGCTGCATGTTGCATTTATGACATGTCTCAGCATGTCAAGGATTGGGTTATGGTGGGTCCATCACATCAGGCACAGGTTCAGTTTGTCTTAGAAACTGCTGATATTATTCAGGAACCTCATATCACCAGCCAGCCTTCATCTCCCATTCCTTCCTGCATCCCTTCACCATTTGTTATGTATATCTGATTGTCAGATTTGGTGGGAGCCTTTATTCTGTTTTACGTCCCCATCAGATGGGAGTGTTGGTTTACATTTGTGTAGTACATTGTTGTGGACACTTTGGTCATGTAGGCTCCACTTGTATCTACATGGCTTGTTCTTGCTATACATCCACCGTCAGTCTGTGTCTGTGTACATGTCTGTGTCTGAGACTTTCTGAGTCTCCACTCTTTTCTCTATAACATCCAACAAAGAAAACAGCTCCCATCAAAGAAATAGAATAAAACAATTCTGATTGTTCTACTCCATTGTGCTAACTTGTCATGAACTACCTTGAACAGCAACTTCACATTTGAGTGAGTACTCTAAACTTCATTTATATTAGTTTAAACACACTTTGAAAGAATGTGAGACCATTGGCTGTGATCGACATGGACTGTGAAGTTCATTTGATCCATGAGATAGAATCCTTTTGGAATATCTATCTCTTTGGAACTATGCATCTTTTCACAAACATTCTGAAAGCTATTCACTTTTACTGTAGGATTTCTATTCACTTTCAAATAGCATTCTATTACTATTAGAAACATTTCCAAACAATATTACTAACACTACATTCATCTATGACTTTTATCCTTGATAATTGAATTCTGGCACTCTGGCCTATATATATGTCTCCAAAAACTCTGTGGTCATTTTTCCACCATGGAGAGTTGCAAAACTCCATTCACCACAAAGCCTACTGCAAAAGTTGTGTTACCTACCATCTCATCTGGGCCAATCTCATGGAACAACTAGAAGATTTAGATCCTGCAGCAGCAATCCTGGCCAAACATACATGATTTGCAGCTGGTGAGTTCCTTTTCAGGCACCTATGCTATTCTCTGAATTAATTCAATTGTGCCCAGCATGTTCTTCTGCTGGATCTATTAAAGGTAGAAAATTGGTATTTATTGCACACCTACTTGGCCATGGAACAGGACCACCAGGTACTCATGCACCTACTGATGCAATCATCATTGCTACTGAATTGAAGTTTGGGTGTACTGCCACATCTTCAGCCCCCTTAGTCACTACCAAATGTGCTTGCTCAGCTAGCATGGCAGACATATCCAAACTGCAAACCAAAAGATAAAAACAAAGCAATCTCCTTAGCCATATCTTCAGAGGTATTGATATTTCATTCAGCCCAAATGAGACAGATGCAATCTTGTTTATTACCGCAAAAATTGCATAAAATTTAATATTATATTCATTTAAGGTCTTAAATATTTGCCCTTAGAAATCCTTAAGCCTTAAGGACTAGCGAAACCCAATTTAAGGCCTTAAGGGCAACACTGTTGGAATCTCCACCTCCACTATCACTGGATCCACTTAGTGATCCATTCAGTGATCCACATCTCTCAATTATTCTGTTCCACCTTTTTCCTTATTGTTTCATTCAACTCCTACATACAGTGACTCACAAAACTGGTTCAATATTTGGCACTTTTCACTTGCTCCAAATTTTATGAACCAAATAAAAATCTATAAAATCTGAGAATATTCTCACAGATACCCCTGCATCTCAGCTTTTGATTGGTTTCCTCACATTTATGTAATAATTTTTATTGGTTGAGATATTCCAATTTTTTCACAGTGACTCATTGGACCAGTTTTGTTGCCTTCAAATGTGTGATTACAATCAGAGGTATAGTTAGGTTTGTATGGTCACATGACTTGTGTCAGAGTTATAATTGGGTCATGTGATCACAAATAGTTCAACATTGAACAAATAGACCATAACATTCTTCTTCAACAAACCATGAAATCCCTCTCTCTTGTTTAAGTTGACTATATCCTTTCTCAGCTTGATGCTGGCCATTCCACCTCCCATATTCAACTCTCTACTGGTATAGGCCATGCCACCATCTGCAGACTTCACTCTAAGCACCACCCTGACCTCCCAAAAGCTGTTGGAGGATGCCCATCCAAGCTTTCTCCTGCTAATATTCAACATGCTGTCCATCTTATCAGCTCTCAAAAGCTCAAAATGCAGTACAAGTTACCAGGACCCTTCAGGATATCATCAATGCACCTCTCTCCACTCAAACTGTGTGCAGGAAGCTGAAAGAAGCTGGATTAAAGGCTGTGGTGAAGAAGAAATGGCCTATACTCTCCCAGAGACACAGGAAGGAGAGGTTAGATTTTGCTGTTGCTCACCAGCATTGGACTGTAGAGGACTGGAAGAGGGTTGTGTGGTTAGATGAGACAAATGTCAATAGGCTAGGGTCAGATGGCAAGAAACAGGCTTGGGAGAAGGCAGGAGAGGGGCTGAGTAATAGGCTGGTTGAGAGAACATTAAAATTTGGTGGAGGTTCTGTGATAGTTTGGGGCTGTATGATATGGGATGGGCCAGGATATGCTGTCAAGATTGATGGAAGGATGGATGGGGGTCTCTATATCCAGATTTTGGAGGAGGATCTTCAGTCCAGTCTGGAGCACTATGGTAAAACTTCTGCTGACATTATTTTTCAACAGGATAATGATCCAAAGCATACCTGCAAAAAGGCCAAGGAATGGTTTGCAAACAACCATTTTGAGGTTCTTCATGGCCAGCACAGTCTTCAGATCTTAATCCAATTGAGCATCTGTGGTGTCATCTGAAGAGGAAGCTTGGAGAGTACAATCAGCCACTAGCAGGGATAATAGAGCTTTTGGAGAGGATACAGGAAGTTTGGGACAAGATAGAGCCTTTAGTGTGTCTGTAAGGGCAACCCTCCTAGTGCTCACAGATGCCTAGTAGAGGGGAAATCCAAAGGCATATATATATGCAAGGAAGTACAGTAAAGGGAACTCTCACCTAGTAGAGGGGAAATCCAAAGAGAAAAGTCTAGGGATCCCCACTACTAGTGAAAAAACTATATACGACTACCTAACGCCCAACCAGGAGCACTCCTACGCACTGTCAACCCTGCCCAACTTCTATCCCATAAGGTGCTTTGTCCCTGATGAAGGCCAGATGTCAGGCCAGGTATTTGGGTCAGATGTTTGGGTCATACCCTAAGGTTGGTTGAGGTCTCGGGTGGTCTGGGGTTTTGGACTGGAGGCCTGAGAGTTTGGGCTTGTAATTGGAGGCTTCAGGTCAAGGACCTGAGACTTTGGACCGAGGTTCTCATGCTTAGGACTTGTGCTTTGCATGTGTGAAGGCCTTAGAGGTGAAGGATTCGGTGAAAGCAGGTTGTCCCCTGACATCAGCCCCCTCTGAGAGTGCTGCGTCCTCAAAGCACGAGCCATAATGGTGTCAAATGCTGTCGAGCAAACCCTCCGAGGTGCTCCAGAGTGTGTTTGATAGAACTCTTGAATTTTGTCTGGGGCTGAGACGTCTGCTTCTGAAACCCAAGTCTTCTCCTTATACCCATACCCTTCCCATTTGATTAGAAACTGTAATTGGCCTCTGTGGAACCAACTGTCTAGGATCTGTTCTACTGTGTAGTGCTCGGCCCCATCCACAATCTCAAGTGGGGGTGGTAGCTGTCACGATCAGGTTTTACAACATTTCACTGTTGTAGTGTTGAATATGTCTTTCCAAAGATCTCTGAAGATCTCCTTCAGAATTCCGAATCACCCTGGCCTCAATATTTCGCACACATTTGATCTGATCAACCCATCCAGTTCAGGAATCACTCCATTAAGTGTCTAGTGAAACAATCAATAACCAGGTTCGATCATAATCTTTTCTGGAAAAGAAGCACCCTGACTATCCCTATCACTATCCCCATCTTTTCCAATGAACTCCTTGATTGAGTCATTTCTATTGTGTGGAAGCTTGCGATGACATTCCATATCATTAGACTCTATGATATGAATGTTCTAGACCCTCAGGATCACCTTCCAAAGGATTTACACATAGTTATCCCTACCCAATGAGCCATGCGATTTGGAAACATGTTTCAACAGTTATTGTTGGTCCGTTAATCTTTTTCCTCATTCACAATTTCCCTACCTCCCTTGTTCTTTTTTTCCTATGGCCATTAATTAGTATACATGTACCTTAGCTACTTTCTGACCCTCATGGACTCTTTCCCATTCACTCCTGCTTCTGAACCATCTGGTATATAAGTAGCACATTCGCATGTATACTCCCTAGTTCAAGTATTGTATGTCTACTTGATTGTTCTACTCCAACTTGCCAAACCGACATGAACTACTGAACAGCAACTTCTCATTTGAGTAAGCACTCCAACTCTACTTATATTAATTTAAAACATACTTTGAAAGAATGTGAGATCATTGGCTGTAATTGACATGGACTACAAAGTTCATTTGATCTATGAGATAGAATCCTTTCAGAATATCTATCTCTTCGGAACTATGCATTTTGTTCGCAGATGTTCTGAAAGCCATTTGCTTTTACTGTAGGATTTCTATTCACTTCCGAATACCATTCTATTATCATTAGGAACATTTCCGAACAAAATTACTAGCATGACATTTATCCACAACTTTTATCACTGATATTTGAATTCTGACAGTGGCTTGGACTTCTGACCAGGAATGGGGCCTTCGGGTGCTGGGAGAAGCTTGACAACATTGAACACTGGGTGTAACCAATCCATTAACCATAGTAGTTGAAGACAATATGTGTTGTATCCAACCTTCCATTGGACAACATATGGCCTGAGGTAGCGGTGCACGAGCTTCAGTGATGGTTGGGTCATCCAAATATCTGAAGCGTCCAGAAATACTTGGTTGCCTACCTTGTATTCTGGAGCTGGGGCTCGGCATTGATTGTAGTACTGAGCCATATCATCCTTTGCTTTGGCTAGCACTGACTTGGCTTCCTCTAAAGATTTCTCCATCTGGACTTTGAACTCATTCACCGTCTCCATGTGGGATTTGGGCTGCCTCGGTTTGAATCCCATCCGAGGATGTTGGCCTGTGTCCAACATGAAGGGTGTCTCTTGGGTTGCAGGGTGTATGTGGTTGTTATATTGGAACTTGTCAGAATTCAATTATCAAGGATAGATGTTATAGATGAATGTAGTGTTAGTAGTAATGCTCGAAAATGTTTCAATACTAATAGAATGATATTCGAAAGCGAATAGAAATCCTACAGTAAAAGCAAATGGCTTTTGGAATATTTGCAAAAAGGTGCATAGTTCCGAAGAGATAGATATTCCCAAAGGATTCTATCTTGTGGATCAAATGAACTTTGCAGTCCATGTTGATCACAGCCAATGGTCTCACATTCTTTCGAAGTGTGTTTAAACCAATATAGATAAATTTATGGTACTCACTCAAATGTGAAGTTGCTGTTCAAGGTAGTTCACGACGATTTGGCAAGTTGGAGTAGAACAATCAAGTAGATGTATAATAATTGAACTAGAGAACATACATGCAAATGTGCTACTTATATACCAGATGGTTCGGAAGCAGGAGTGAATGGGAAAGAGTCCATAGGGATCGGAAAGTAGCTAAGGTACATGTATGCTAATTAAAGGCCATAGGAAATAAAGAACAAGGGTTGAAGGAAAATTGTGAATAGAAAAAAGATTTAACGAACTAGAAATAAATCCTGAAACTTGTTTCCAAATCACATGGCTCTTTGGATAAAGAAATCCTCATGCTATTCCTTCAGACAGTGGCCCTGCATGTTGGAACTGGATGAGCCAACATAACAAATAGTACTTCCTGTCACCATAAACTTTGGAGGCATAGAATCGACCCTGACATTGAGTTCCTTGAAATAGATGGAGATAATGATGGGGATAGTGCAGATGCTTCTTCTGTGAGAGAAAAGAGTAATGATTGGACCTGATCTATTAGATTGGTTCATTGTGATATTAATAGAGTGATTCATGGCATTTGAGGTTGATGAAATGCTGATGGAAACTATGTGTGAAGAAAGTGCTGATGGTTCAGATTCCAATGAATGATTCGGAAGTAAGCTGTTTGGAAGGTTCAATAGGTGAAGCAATGGCCAAATCCTGATTGTGACAGAACTCTGCAAGAGGGAGGAGCTCGTCCCAATCATCTTGGCATTCATCAACGAAGATCCAAAGGTACTGCTCTAATTCCTGGTTAACATGTTCGGTCTGCCTGTCAGTGTTGGGGATCACCTAAAAAATGAATTCTTTCCAAATGTTGCTCAAGAATATTGCTTATTCTGGTAAAATTGCTTAAAACTCACAAAAATAGAGTAAAGAAGACTCTGTACTACCATCCAAATGTCTCCTTATAAATGGAATATTTTTCCGGATTTTTCTGATATTTTTTGGGCCCTTAAAAATATATTTTTCACTCATAATTCACTCATGCTAATTCAAACTCCGATGAGTGGAATATAAATCTAGCAAGCAATTGAATCAATAGCATAATCACTTATACTATTAATTCAATTTTGCAATCACTAAGTCCTAAGTAACTTTCCTACATATTGGCAAAGTAACTGGACCTACAGACTTTCGTTACAGACTAGCAGAGTTACAGAAAAACTATAACACAGCTACATGAGTGTTCATATACAATCTACTTGCAATATTGCATTGAAATACTGATTATTGAGCATTCTGGAGTATAATTTCTTAATTGGGTTCTTCGTTAAAATAGTTTGTGTTACAAGTGATCAGTAACTCAAAGGTCTAATTGAAGTCTGAGCAATTAGATTAAACACCAAAGTTTTGTCTAATTCTCAGGATCCAAAACAGTCAGCCTGCAGGTGATAAGCTATGGTGAGCACAACTCAAATTTGAGATCCGGACAGATCATAAGAATCCAGAGTATTTCCAAACCTCAAAGAAGCTCAACCGAAGATAGGCGCAGTGGTCATTATACCTATCCCATTTTGGCTTCACACTCCACCACAGGCCTGGATAAACTATGGGGAAGACCAATGCCTTGTCCCAAAGGCCCGACCATGGGTCCGGAGTGAGCAACAACGAGGACCGAACATTGCTCTGACCTGAACTTTTTGCCATTTGGACCCTCAAAGGGCTTGCAGCTGTAGGTTGTCAGAATTCAATTATCAAGGATAAATGTTATAGATGAATGTAGTGTTAGTAGTAACATTTGAAAATGTTTCAATCCTAATAGAATGATATTCAAAAATGAATAGAAATCCTACAGTAAAAGCGAATGGCTTTTGGAATGTTTGCAAAAAGGTGCATAGTTCCAAAGAGAGAGATTTTCTGAAAGGATTCTCTCTCATGGATCGAATGAACTTTGCATGTTGATCACAGCCAATAGTCTCACATTCTTTTGAAGTGTGTTTAAACCAATATAGATAAGTTTAGAGTACTCACTCAAATATAAAGTTGCTGTTCAATGTAGTTCATGATGATTTGGCAAGTTGGAGTAGAACAATCAAGTAGACGTACAATAATTGAACTAGGGAACATACATGTGAATGTGCTACTTATATACTAGATGGTTTGGAAGCAGGAGCAAATGGGGAGAAGTCCGTGAGGATTGGAAAGTAGCTAAGGTACATGTATGCTAATTAAAGGCCATAGGAAACAAAGAACAAGGGTTGAAGGAAAATTGTGAATAGAAAAAAGATTTAACAAACTAGAAATAAATCCTGAAACTTGTTTCTGAATCACATGGCCCTTTGGATAGAGAAATCCTCATGCCATTCCTTTAGACAGCAACCCTAAACATCAGGAACAAATGAGTCGATACATTGAATAGTATTCCCTGTTACCATAAGTTTTGAAGGTATAGAATTGACCCTGTCATTGAGTTCCTTGAAATAGATGGGGATAATGATTGGGATAGTGCAGGTGCTTCTTTTGTGAGAAAAGAGTAATGACTGGACCCGATTTATCGTTTGGTTCATTATGATATTAACCAAGTGTTTCAGGATGTTTGAGAGTGAATGTTGATGGCAAATATGTGTGATGAAGGTACTGATGATTCAGATTCCAAATGAACGGTTCAGAGGTAAATGGTTTGGAGGGTTTGGGAGGTGATGTAAGGGATAAATCATGATCATGACATAGGTGAAGAATGAGACATACTTCAGGATATCCGAAGGATGACCTGAGATGGGAAAAAGGAGGAGTTGGTGACCAAGGCCATCTCAGAGCTTCAGAAAGGACACTCACGCACAGTAAGGGTTTCGGGGAGTGCGGTCAACTGAAGGGCAACCTCATACTAGAACATGAGAATTGCCATTCAATAAATAGGCTGGTGGGATAGAAGGGGGAAGACCAAGGGGGAAGATATTTGATAAGGTATATTGGAGACAGATTGAAGTATGGCAAATCAGCTTTAATAACATCACCAATCACAATGTCTTGTTGTTGTCCAGGCCTGTACTAAAAAATATGAGAGGAGGCAGAAGATATGTATGTCACACTCATGTCTATTGGAGACAGATTGAAGTATGGCAAATCAGCTTTAATAACATCACCAATCACAATGTCTTGTTGTTGTCCAGGCCTGTACTAAAAAATATGAGAGGAGGCAGAAGATATGTATGTCACACTCATGTCCCCTGGACATGCTTAATAAATTCTGAGGCCATGTGAGGATCCATGTCAATAGCTATTGTCTGTTTTGCCTTGTCTCTTGTCTAATATGTGAATTGTAAGATTTCTGTTAAGAGACCTGGGGATTTAGACTTGTTGTTGCGTCTGGTTATGCGTCGGTCATGTGCGAGTTTTGGAATGCAAGGCAGTGACACATTGGTGTTTCTGCTTGATATTGCATTGACAGATTATTTGAAGAAGGATGTTTGTATGTTGAGTAGATATGAGAATGAAGTGTGTCCTTTGACTCGAGGACTGTTCGAAATTGTAGATCGCAAACTAGCTGGACTGTAAACTCGAAGTCAAGCGGTTGCGTTTCATTGTCAAAATATACATCTTTTATAGTACTAAATATAGGGGGAAAATGCTTGTCCATGTGAAAAGTCCTATCCCTTGTCAACTCATGTTTCTGATACGTGTCATCATTCGTGATGCTGGTGTCTGCCCCTTTGACTCGAGGGGGTTTGTTCCGTGTTTCACGTGTAGTTATAGGCGGTGCCCCTCGACTCGAAGTTCTCATGTGTACTCGTATGTAGTCTCAGCTCGTATGTCGGGTCTTGTCATGTGCTGGTCTGGAGATAACTATGGTGTGAAATAGTAATGAAATGAAAATAAAATGGGAATGAAATGGATTAGAAAAAAGATATGCCTGTCCTTTGTCAAATGTCCATCTGCCTTTTGATCCTATCTTCTCAACAATTTCCGCTGCCAGGTCCAACTTCCAAGACATTGTCAGTGGGCCTGATGTTTTCCTTTTTGGTCTGAGCAAATATCAACCAGAACCTGCTTTCTTTCATGTGCCATTGGAGCCTGTGAGTATTCAAAACTCAATCTCAGGTTTGAGTTCCATGACATGCATGTTCCTACAAGTACCAGGAGTGTGGAGTAAGCAAATCATATACACAATACAATACAACTGATCATGGTTTATTAATCTATTGTACAGAATATGCCTTCTCTGAATTAATGGACTGTCAAAATCCAAACTGCATTTTCAGTGAAAGCTCACCAACACCACCCTCATGGAGTAATTCAAATTTCTTCTTTGGTATATTGCAGTGAAAACTGAGAACCTTGTAATCCAGATGATACTTGAAAGTCATAGGATTTATAGCTTCCCCTATAACGATTACGATCGTATCTTCAATTCACCCTTAACATTCCATTCATAAATGGTGCATATTTTGAACGTGTTTCGCAAAACGTATTCTCTTCGTTTCATAATTGTCCAGTTTCAAGCACTAAAATTAGAAGGCACACGTATCGCGAATGTGAGGGATGCTCCTCGGCGATTGTTGGGAGTGGAAGAAGACGGCAACGATGTGCGATTTGAAAGCCCGACGGGGTTATGCACTCGCCAATGAAAACGTGCCAATCCGCTAGTAGAACAGTAACTTTTCGACTCATCAGAAGGAGCAGTAATTCACCTCGTAATGATTGCGAGTAATATTCGCTTCAGCTCCTCTCACTGTACAATGAAATAAACGGAAAAATTAGAGTGGCGTTTTCCTTCTTTCCCTCTCGTTGCTTCGGATCCACTCTTACACGCAGTTTCCAATGCAGAAAGTTGTGTGCTATCATTCCTGCCTTAGAACAATTCGAATCATTCCTCCATCATTTCTTCGAGAATTCGCCGGATCCCGCAGGTGCGATCCTGGGCCAAGCATTCTATGAGTTTAGCTCGTCCGAAACATTGAATTAATGACGTCTATGGAAATCTCATAAGAACTTGTATAGTTAGTTTCCTCCCTTGTCCAAGTGACCTCGATATCACAGATACTACGAGTGGATTGGCAAGGAAATAATTCAGCCGCATATATGGGGGTATAATCTTTCGGATGGATCCTGTGGAATCCAGCCGCCTTGCACTCCTTTCTCGTAGCTCCATTCGTCCGCTGACTCAGTCTTCCATGTCCTGATGAGCGTTACATCTCAGCCAGAGTAAATGTGACACAGCCCTGATACACATACCAGAATATCCACCCTTGTGACATCTCTCCAGCGTCGACTTGTACCTCCCAGTACCTACGAAACCCGGAGACATCAACCACTGCATCCTGTCTCGGAGGTAAAATCACTGACTGTCTGAGGAATGTCTTATAGTCGTTTGAGAAACTCGAAGAATTGCCTGATAGGCCAGTACAATTTCCAAAGACTTGAGATTGACCGGGGAAAGTGCCGTCCCATCGAGCACCAACGCCTCGCCCATTCAACCACAGGGCACAGTCCGTTATTGCAATCGACCATTCACCAATAATCGTCCAAATGTTTGCCGTAGAAAAACTGGCTAGTGGTGGTCCGAGAGTGCAAGCTGACTAATAAATAGTGGGTAACTCAACCAGTGACCGTGCAGAAGAGGAAATGGGTCAATTTACACTGATATGCTGGGCCCATGTGAACCCCAGCTGATTGTTGTTAAATATTTGATATTCGTGCTTTGTGCGAAATTGTAAGAAGAAAAAGATACTGAAGGGTAAGAAACGCACCACATCCATTAGAGTATTTGCTGCCGAAGGCTCCGTCAGGAAGCCCTGCCAACTCTGAACACCAAGAAATGCATCTTCGATTACGACTGTTACGTTCACCCCAGCCACGTCTCGAACAACTTCGTATCCGCTCTGCCAGAAGTTCCTTATTGTGTCAGGCCAAGGGGAACCACGAAATCCTGCAGGCTCGTTTAGCAATTCGATGGCATCTACCATGTCACCGACATCCTTAGCAAGGAACCCTATTAGGTCCAGGGTACGCGTGACGTTCTCAGGGTTTAAACCCCACACCGGGTTGGAGGTGCGCTGGCCAGAATTGTCGTACCCATTTTGGGATCCTAGATGATGTTGCGTAAGTTTTAAAATAATTTTCTCATAAGGGGGTAAGTCGGAGTATCTGATTTGTACTGACCAGGAGCCCCGTGTAGATCAACGATTACGTGGATCGCATGCTTTCGAGCCCAATTAAGTGCCTGGACAAAATAGGGATATGCACCTGGGTGATACGGGGCAACCGACTCATTTGTTGGTATACTCCAGTACCCCAAAGGTATCCTACACAGAACTCTTCAGAGATAAACATGCAAGAAGAGAATGTGAGTGCACCTAACAAAGTTTAACCCGGCGTCTCTCATAGCGGAAAAATCGCTTTCGGTATACCATGTTGCCCAGTGGTTCTCTAACATCTGCTGAGTGGTATTGTAGTCAGTTAGCTGTCCGAGTGTCATCTCGTCCACGACGTCCACGTTGTTCGTGGCTTGGAATATAGAGGGTGTTATCCCTGCGCATGATATCAGTGAGAACAGTGGGGGGTGGTGACATAACAGCTTGAAAAGAAGTCATACATGGTTCAAGCACGAACCAGCCTCCTCTGCACCATGAGTGAGTAATTTGCAGAGAATTAATAACGAGGACTAACAGGTTAACGCCTCTCACTTTCGTTGACGTAAAGTTGAACGGCTGCCAGCTTGTCAAGTTGAGAGTTCCCACTCCGATTCCTGGAGATGGGGTTGGTGGTAATGGAGCGGGAGAGGTTGGCAAAGGTGCCTGTGCTACAAGGCCTCGCTGGCGTAACCGACACCTCTGTGCAGCTTCGCAAAACGGTGTCGGTGATAGCAACGACGTGCATAAAAGGAGAAGAAGTAATTTTGGTGACATTGACTGGAAATCAAGTCCGTGTCCTCAGTTTAGTAAAGCGGAAGGCCACGATGCTATATTTCTACCAAGCGCAAAAAACAAGGTGAACAAAGAGATGAAGTGATGAGTAATGGCGATTTCACGGTCAGCATACACGTTGTTCAGGCGTTGTTCTTCTCAACTTCATCCCGTCCCGCAATTCGCCCGCAATTTCGCCCAATATAGTCACGTGAGTCCGACGCCACGTTAAGTTCGTAATTCATATAAGTTATTGTAGTCGTGACAAACAGAACTATCTTCCTGTACACAGATGCCAATTATTCTAACCAGTGAAGTTCTCAAACTCAGGATTCCCTATTACAGCAGAAACAAGACTCTGCGTTGAATAACAGCATCGAAGTGTCATGGCCAGTCAGGTAAGCCTTGCAGTCCGGCATTTAAAGCCTAAGAACAAGATTAACTAAGTGCTTCCTCGCTCAGATGCAAAAGCACAGACCTCTCTAACTCGCTGTTTACTTGATGCATCAAGAGAGTGCTTATAGCCGGAATGAACTTCCTGCATCTGTATCCATGACGCGGTAACCGTGTCTGGGAAATCTTAAGCAAGGTTATATTTCCTAGCAGGGATAAGGCGCACCAATATTAGACTCGGAGCTCTTTACCATCTACAAAACTAACGTAAATTCAGGTATACGCAGGTGGTAACACAACATACCCCATTAATGCTTTCAATGTCTTCAGCGGTAAGGTATTGCCCACCCACTAAATGCTTCTGAAGCTCCACTCGTCGTTTCTCCCAAGCTCGTTTTAGCTCGTTGAACAGGTTTATCGCCTGCTTCCAGGTCCCTGCATTCCAGGATTCAAGCTCCACCTTATGACTCTTGATGAATTGCCGGGGGTGTGGCTGCCCAGAAGGGCCAGATCGCATCGTCTGTGTAGGTGACGTCCCACCATAGCTCCGATCCTGGCCGCTCCAACTGTTTGTGTCCCCACTGGATCCCCCAGATGCACTGTATGGGTCAAACTGGCTGATGACGTTCTGTTGATACTGTTGAGGGGATGCTGGATGTTGCTGATTCTGCGTGTATCCCGTGTACTGGACTTGTGGCTGCATCTGCGGCTGCAGTTGTCCTACAAAGGCCTGTTGGCCATACTGTTGGCCATACGGTGCATATCCCGTTGACTGATATTGCTGCTGGGGTGCAGTATAACCTTGGAAACTTCCCTGATTGAATGTGGTTGCCTGAGGTTGTGGCTGACCATTCCATGACGTGTACTGCGGCTGAATCTGCTGCGTAATGTATGATGGTTGTGGATACGGTGAAAGAGATGAATATGTCTGAGATGGATAGGGAGATGGCGATTCCAGCGATTGTGGCGATGTATCGAGTGCAGGAAATCGATTCGATGCGCTAGATTCGAGGAAAGGATTATTGGCTGAGGTGGATTCCGGCACCGATGAAGCTCCCCAAGGCCCGTTATGATACATGGTGGTTCGAAAGAAGTAGACGTTACACCGCTGAGCACTTATAAACACGGCGTCGTGGCTTGCCACTGTTCATGCGAGGCATCGCGGCAGAGCCGGTGAGCCGGACCTCTCCGCTAGACTCTGTCTTTACAATGCCTCTGCGAGTAGGATATGGTGCTTACACTACATATTTTATAAGTCGACATCAATTGACACCAGTGGTGCTCAGTCCGCGAACACTTTGCCAGTCCACTTCTCCAGTTTGCGGACGATGACCAGGGTCAGACTTTTGTTCTGGTAGAACATCCAGGTGTGCCTTTTCCATGCCAAGCATCCTTTAATTATACAAACATACAGACATACATCTATTTGTTTTACAGGCGGCACAGGGTCTCTCATATCTGCGCTCCAGAACAATAAAGTCGATGTGGTCATGTACGCCTCCTTCATATCTTCCTGCACGTACAATGAATAGAAATTGGCCCGTTTTTGGCATTTAAGTGCACTTACGGACCCTTTGGTTGCTGGTATCACTCGTGGTTCAGAGTATAAGTTAGTGGGAAGCTATGTCGCAACTCCTCTCAATTGGTATGCAGATGTATATATCCATTTAGGCGTTCAATCATCGTCTTCATGAGCAGGGCAGTTATAACTGGGAAGAATTCACAGTTCCATTCCATTTCGGACTTGAAGGACACCACCATAGGAATCTCTCGTCCCGGGAGGTCAAATATTTCAGCCCTACGTCGCTCTTCTGTAATTTACATATTTCTCACATTCAGCGGAAGCCAGACAATGGCAGCAGTTATGGCTTTGCAGGGGAACTGGTTCTCCCCAGATACTACTAGCATCGCCAGTAAATTAAACTTTAAAGGCGCGTGAATTTATAATATCCGCTTTCAAGTTCAAATAAGATGATTAATCCCCTGGTTTGTTCCATAGTTAATAATGACATACATGGACTCATAAATTCCGTCAACGATGGATCCACTAGCGCATTCATGTGGGAGTGGTTCACTACCAAGCCTTGGGTCGATCGCGGAGAGGCTAGATTCGTGGGTCTACTCTTCCGAGACGGGTTACTCGTTGGCAACTGACGTGTCCCGTGCTGCTGCATGGCATGGACGAATGTCAGATTGGATCTGTCCTTACGCCTTGGCCCTCTTGGTTAATTGCAGCACATCCATCACATGAGCGAGCCCCTCCCGAAGCCGTCTGTACCTTCCTCTCCTCACTTTCTCATTACGTCCGTGCCTTCGATAGCCAAGAAATGCGTGCCGTCGCGGACGTTGACTTTATCAAGGAACGCTTCGGTTACCGAGAAGAAGACATCAAAGTGCGCCACTTCTCCTCCTTAGTTGTGAGGTTGTGAGATTATGCTCACCCTTACCGCAAAAGGCCTGGCTCTCGACTGTGAGATATCCGTCTGACTGCGGAATTTTGTCCGTCAAAGTCTTCAAGAATACGATAGAGTGGGCGATGAACTTTTGGCATTTCCATCCCATCCTCCAGTTTTTCGCTGACATATTCTCAGTGTCCTGGAAAAAGCGGGTGTCATCGAAGCGTCTCCAAGCGGCTATGATATTGGGGAATTTATACGCCCAGAAGTGGTTCGGCTCGCCGACTGATGACGGTCAATTTTCGGAACAATTAATTGTATAGAGCTTCCTGCAAGCCCAGCCCAACTGTATGTGTTTTATTCATTGTCATAGTAGACTGGGGGTGCGACTGCCCCTTGCCCTTGTGTCTCCCAATCGCTCTATAACTCTCAATATGATGTCACCTTTTGTAACTTGACCCTACATGCGTCACTCGTCGGCACTCCGGTCAAAGCGCCAAGTTCTCGTCAAGACAGCTTCTCGTTCTTTGGGACAAATGTTCTAACGCCACACATGAATGAAATTTAAAGCTGGAGATTCTATAAATAAATAAATAGATGTAGGACAGAAAGTGGTTGAAATACCCTTAAGGCACAAAGCCAAGCATGCCCGGCGACATTAGTCTTGAATGGGCCTGTAAACCTTCCGACAAGTGGCAGCCACTTGTGTCATGTGGCTCCCTAAGTACTTCCGCGTAACTCTGATTTAGGAATGGCTCCAAACAAGGCGAGTTTTTTCACTGATATTTGTAGCAAGGTCAGCATTTCGGGCATAGTTTCGAATCTGGAATTGGAAGTGCTAGAGCCCTCTAGTCATCCAGAGTCTCGGGTGACATTATTCTCCCATTTTGCATGGGAAAAACAGTGTCTTTTACTTAGCTATTTCTCCACGAAGAAGATCTGGCGTCCAGCGGTCGCAGGTACATGTTTTCTGTCTGTCCCATCGGCTCAAGTTATTTGCTAATTCTATGACCATAGCTGGTTTTATTAACTGCCAAATACCGAACGGTGAAACTCATCCCCAAGATATCTGGATTGTGATCAACAATGTTGCTTGTTCGTCACATGTTGAAAGTCGGAACGTTTAGTTCAATAGGGGTTGAGAGATAGCTCCCGAAACGGACCAGGGGGCAGGGGAATGCTCAAGCCAGAGCTAACAACGGGCTTAGGATTTGATCCAAACCCTGGCGAGGCATTCCCTGTTGTCAAGAGTTCAAGGCCGGGATGTCGATCTTATAAGTGAGCCTCAATGACAAACTCGCTGCATAAGTTGGGGTTGGCATTGTACCTGGCCCCTGAATTATTTACCGGTGACATGCCACTGCACCAGGATCTTTGCCAAATCTTGTCAGTAGTTTCAGAGGTGGTGGCGGTGATTTTATGAAGTTGATTTTCAACGATAATAATATTCTATCGGCAAACATGCTGATGGTAGTCGACCCTGGGTGTAGTGAGTATGATTCCGATTTCAGGCCCATCAATACGTGCATGTGTTATAAATCCTAAAAGAGTTCCTGCCAAATCCACCTCGTAAAGATGAGTTTAGCCTAATTACATAATAATGGCAACAGAGTTTCCGGACCTGCAACATTATAATTATGGTGGGAGAGATCTACTGTGCAAACTCGGCAGCGAAGGATACCTCGGTCAAACTTTTCATTAAGAGTCTCTAGATTTTTTTTTTGGATTGTTGTGCTAGAGACTTATGAGTCAGAAGATGCTATTCTTAAATTAGATACGACCCAGGGCCCTGGAAACTCATGTCTTGTGACTCAAGGATTGGTTGACTACGATTTCCACCATCGTCGACGTGGACTAGCTCAGACTAGTAATCGGCGCCGTTCGGGGGGAATGAATTGAGCTCCTCCTCCTAACTGAGCATCCTGATCGATGCTGACTGGTCTATCACCTCACATTATATGACGCGAACGTAACTGTAAGAATAAGTATCAAGCGCCACTCGGAGACAGCGTCATCAACCTCGTCTCCCGGCACCCTGATCCACGTTGGATGCTCTATCATGTCCTGTGACTTGAAACACAATCGTAGGCACAGAAGTGTAAATGGCAAAAAGTTGAGAGAAAGATTGCACACGCAAGACTTACTGGAAGGAGACAGACAGAGTGGATTCATTGTGTGGTATTGATGGAGTCCTTACATGGAGGGCTTGTGGTAGCATCGCCCAATCCGTGGTATGCGGGCCACTGCGTAACGTGTGAGTGCTGGAGATTTATCTAGACGAAAAAGCAACCACGATCCACGGATTCCCATAAATGGTCCGTTGCATGATGCGTAGATGCTGGAGGCTTTCCCTCGCCAAAAATAAATGATAAAATAATAAAATAGGCAAGACATTGCGGTCAACTGATTCTAATAAATAGACCGTGGACTACTCCACTCCGTAAAGTGCGGATACTGGAGTTTCCCGTTGAGAAAAATTAGAAATAAACCATTACGGAAAAAAGCAAAATCTGCGGTCGACGGACTCCAAGCAATAAGAACACTAGTGTAAGACGATTCACTTCGCACCATCAGGGTTTCTCACAACTTTTTCATGGGGAGTTCTGCGTGGCCCGGACTCCTGCGTACGGGCAGCGATAGACCTTCTGTTCCGTCGGTCGGTGTAGAGGCATGCTAAAATTATGGTGGTTGAGAAATAGGAATGTCTTTATTCTTAGTGCATCGCCACAAAGGTAAAATAAGGATTGGCAAAAGCCCCAAGGGGGGGCGGGGGACCTAAGACACGCAATAGAACGTTTAACGTCGAACTTCGAGCGTCCTAGTCTAAGACCTAATCAGGATATTGATTAGCCATCTACATTCAAGAACTTAGGAGGTAGGAGGTGAAAAGTTGGACTCTAAGATACGCGGAGAGTTGCGCCTCCAAGTTCTGGGTCCTGAGAAGCTGTGGAGTGATATATCGATGAACTTCGCCCGCTGGCAGCAGGGTCTGACACCAGCTAGAGAAGCGTAATAGGGGCACAAGCTATTATCAAAACCACCCACCCCTAACTAAATATTGAGGCCATAGCAGATTCGGATTCGTGGAGAGCCTCTTCGAGCATGGTGTGACGGGAATGAATTCCTTGAGGAAACCCCCCCGTGGGAAAGAACCTTCTTCAAAAGGAAAGTTCAAAACCTTGCCTTTTTGGTGAAATGGGTGCTTCAAGTATGGTATGGCATGTATAGCCAATGAGAATCAGAGGCAAGGGTGTTTAAGTAAAGTACTGTTCACATTCTCCTGGTCCATCAACAAAGAAACATTGATGTCAGAAATCCATCATAAACCAGTTTCTGCCCTAGGTTAAAATTTTGATTATTTTTAGAAGCCACTTCCAGTCCCCTGTCAGGGTTGTAATTTGTCTGACACCCAAAAGCAGACAAAATGGAAGGTGAGCCCTCAAAATTGTCCTAAGATGAAACTCACAAAATGTCCCATAATCAGACACATCATCAAAATGATTCCCCCAAAAATGACCAAAAAATGAGGCCAACCAGTGTCTCAAGCATCCACAATTAAAGGAAATGTATAGACCAGAGATAGAATTCAGTGAATTATAAACAAGGGTCTAAGAAAGCAAAGATAAAATGTCACATTCAATTAACTGGGGACACACTTGTGGGACTTCCACAGAGATGAAAAGAAAAACTATGACAGTCTGACTAGGACTGACATAAGACTCCTATCTAGCAAAAACTAATGTATAGTATACCTATAGGTTCACAAGTACTTATATAGGAAAAGTCCAAGGGAAAAACCTTACTTTGGTAAAAAACAAC
This sequence comes from Ramaria sp. MG151, assembly GCA_003314545.1. Lineage (NCBI taxonomy): Eukaryota > Fungi > Basidiomycota > Agaricomycetes > Gomphales > Gomphaceae > Ramaria > Ramaria sp. MG151. The sequence continues at coordinate 23,407 of QMFG01002343.1, read as the reverse complement.
TTGGAAAAAGTGGTCTCAAAACCTCAAAATTGTTATTCTATGTTCACAAAAGAGCTTACATAATCACAGCTCACACTCAAAGAAAAGAAAAACAAAAAGATAAAAGAACAAAAACAATACACCAAAACACACACACAGGACTCAACAATCAAGGAACAGATCACTTTGACCCATGGACCAAAAATCAGGATGACACCTCATGGGCCTATAAATGACTGCATATACATAGCCACATTCATCCACACATGGTCGATCACACACAGGCATCAACAGCTAAGTGACAGCTACCAAAAGGACTCAATAAGACTTAGTGAATGCTTCCAAAATGTATGGACCAGAACTGAACCCTTGCCAAGCCATCAGTACCTGCATCCCTTTTGGGACAGCCACAGACAATCAAACCTGCCACCAAATCATTTCATATCATTTTTCCTTGTTTTATCACATAAAATCATGTTAACCAATTTAACCTGTAGTTCATGTGACACAAAATAGTTAAAAGAATTTTTCCAATAGATTACATATATCTAACCCTGTTTCAAGGACATCACCCCCTTACTTCCTAAAACATTCCAAAGTCATTCCATACCCTGATTATTTTCATGCTCATTAGACAGGTATCACAGTAACTAGAACACTTAATTAGGCTTGTAGTTCAGACACAAATCAAGGCAGTATAATCTCCATAGTGTGATTAAATTATCTCCCTGATCTCCATATTGCTCAACTATCACTTCTCTGATAATGAATCATCACTGGCCATTCTTTCAGACAAAAAGATATCTACTGGAATTACCAGTAACCCAAAAACTATTAAGTTGTAACTTGAAATCTTATCTACACTCATATTCTACCATACACAAGCATTAGATGCTGAACTTTGATTCTGCATCAGTGCCTCGTATAATTCACTATACAGTTGCTTAGCAATTAATCAGACACCTGTCCAAGTACTTTGAAGAATAAAAACAAATTATAAAATTCTCTTTATAAAAATACTCTCATTCTATCTTATTAAAAATGAGTGGCTTATCTTTAAACTGTTGGAATAGTGACTCAAGTACAAGGAGAATTTGTTTCCAGTTTGCATAGAATGTAATCTCTGATATTTCTGGGCCAAGTATGCTTCATACATCTATTATTCCTTCTCTCCTTCTCTCCCCCCATCTGCTACAACCCATGTTGAGCTCTCAGCTCTTCCTGGTTTTCCAGTCACTCAGAATCTTCTGAAATACAAGGATAGAATGCTAAGTTGGCATTAAAGTTGAAGCCAAGTCCTTACAATATATCCAGAAGTCTACTGGAATCTCTAGAACCTGTATTTCATTAAGTGACCCACCTCTGAACCACCATTGTCACTGGTCACATCTCTTTGACATCAGTAGAACCAAGTATTTAACACTGAAGTGAAGTATGTTAGTTTATATAATGTTGTGGACACTTTGGTCATGTAGGCACTATTTGTATCTATGTGGGTTTGTCTTACATCTGCCATATGTGTCTGTGTCTGTGTCTGTGTCTGTGTATGAGTCTGAGGCGTTCTGAGTCTCCATTCTTTTTGCTATATTATCCAACAGGTTATGGGCCCTGGCCTAAAACTTCCTAATCACACTTGTCCCCAAATGTTATCCACCTACCATTCATCTAATCCATCCAACAGCATCTACCTTACTGTGTTGGGAACCACACTGTAATATTTACTGCTATCGGTGCATACTCCTTTTGTTCAGTCCACACACAGTTCCACTTTTTTATCTATCCACACTCTTATTGTTTCTTCATACTATATAAGTAGAGTATAGGTAGTCTTATCACCTCAGTTGGTTATACCCAGACTGAGGTGAGTAGTTTCTTTTCTTGCAACTAGACATAAAATAACAAACATACATGTAGATTGTTTTTTATAGATTATCGTTCAACATACTATTGCTTTTATTATGATGTTCAACTCAGGCAGGGCCATGGATACTATCCCATTCCTACATCCTCATTCCTAAGTGGATCCGCACTGCATCCTGCACATGGCCAGGACACATCACCCCCTATCTGAAATGTCACAACTGTGTCACACTCACCCCCATCACAACTGTGTTATGCTCACACACCACATCACAACTGTGTCACGCTCACACAATGTCACACCCACCATGTCACACATGTCACTGTGACACTTGCCATGTTGCTCATCTTGTCATGCATCACTGAGAGCCCAAGTTCAACTGATTGTCAGATTTTGGGTGGGGAGTTGTTTTATTCTATTTCTTTGGTGGGAGCTGTTTTCTTCTATTTCATTTGGTGAGAGTTGTTTTCCTCTATTGCTTTGGTAAGAGCTGTTTTATTCTATTTCTTTGGTAGGAGCTGTTTCTTCTACTTCTTTGGTGAGAGCTTTTGTTTTGTTTTGTGTCCCCATCAGGTGGGAGTGTTAGTTTATATAGTGTTATGATCACTTTGGTCATGTAGGCACTATTTGTATCTATGTGGGTTTGTCTTACATCCGCCATATGTGTCTGTGTCTGTGTCTGTGTCTGTGTCTGTGTATGAGTCTGAGGCTTTCTGAGTCTCCATTCTTTTTGCTATATTATCCAACAAAGTCCCATTAGATCTGACTACTTAGCCCACTTTGGCATAGGACCCCAAACCTTGGTTATCTCAATAATTGAGTTTTATTTAGATATCTGCCTCAGTTCTTAACAATATCTTCTAAGCTTCAGAGATGTATCCTACAAAACATGTATCTTCCAAGTCCCAAGTATTTCAAGATGAAAATGTGGATAAGAAACTGTTGAATGATATAGTGAAAAGAATGGCAACTCAGAAAGCCTCAGACCCATACACAGACCCATACACAGACACAGACACATATGGTGGATGTAAAACCAACCATGTAGATACAAATAGTGCCTACATGACCAAAGTATCCACAACGCTACATAAACTAACAGAAACATATAACAATTTGGAAATCTGTCATGCTACCCAGTGTCATATTGTTAATTAAATGCCCAAATGATAGGTGATGTTTAGGGATTGATAAGGCAAAGGCTTGTTCTGTAATCTAGGTTTATGATTATATAGACTTCATGATTACCTTGATTGAGATGGATGAGTACTCAATCTAGATCTAGATATCTCTCTAAGTGATTTTAGGTAGCTCTATTACCTCTACTAGCTGTAAGTTTGTAGATACAGTTGTGATATACATTGCAAGCTGTGTGTAAATCATCTTTGAGTTTGCTCGAGAAATAAATACATCTGTAGTTTGATACAAATGTTAGATTGTATATCAATATATATCTAAGTGTCATGGTAGATAGATTGTGTTCCTGGGCTTCACAAGGCTTGTTTCTGTAGTCAGATGTATTATAGAAGCCTAATACTTGACTTGACTCATGATTCCAGACTGGGATGTCCCTCCCAGCTCATGTTTTCTGCCCCCTACATGATTACTATAGAGTAATAATAGTGCTATACTAATATTCTGTATTTATGAAATTTTCTGGGAGTATCTACTGCAATCTACTTGGAACTAAATTTTGTGACACAATATAGTTTGTAACTTGTACATGATAGAAGAAAATGAAGGATGGAAATGTACTCTCTTAACAGCTTGGTGATTAATACACCATACTGGTGGAAGCCTGGATTCAAAACCTAATTAGTTCACTACTTTCTTTTCTACCAAGGAGGAGTCAAAAATTATTAATAAGTTATCATGGGTTTATATAGTAAATCACTTCACCATCAATGTTTAGAACTGATCTGTCGATTTATTGGAACTCTGCTCACAGTTCCCCCTATATGTTAAATGCTGGGTTCTACTGATGTTAAAGAGAAATGACCAGTGACAATGGTAGTGTCAGAATCCGAATAACAGTGATAAAGGTTGTGGATGAATATTGTGTTAGTAAATCTGTTCGGAAATGCTCCTAATGATAATAGAATGGTTTTAGAAAGTGAATAGAAATCCTACAGTAAAAGCGAATGGCTTTCAGAATGTTTGCGAACAAAATGCATAGTTCCAAAGAGATAGAGGTTCCAAAAGGATTCTATCTCGTAGATCAAATGAACTTGGCAGTCCATGTCGATCACAGCCAATGATCTCACATTCCTTGAAGTGGGTTCAACTAATAAAAGTAGAATTGGAGTGCTCACTCAAATATAAAGTTGTTGTTTTAAGGTGAGTTGAGGATGAGTTGGCAAGTGTGAGTAGAAAGATCAAGTTGACATACAATAATTGAACTAGGGAATATACATGCAAATGTGCTAGCTATATACTGAACCATTCGGAAGGAAGAGCGAATGGGAATGAGTCCATGATGGTCAGAAAGTAGCTAAGGTACATGTATACTAATTAAAGGCCATAGGAAACAAAGAACAAGGGTGGTAGGA
>QMFG01002343.1:0-13589 GCA_003314545.1 Ramaria sp. MG151 | reverse complement strand
GTTGGAGACTGGCTGTATGAGAACAGCGCACTGCGCTGTATACGATCGGGTGCATTGTCTCACTCTACGACAGTCGTGCGCCCCACATGGGAAGTATGTGCGCCCAATATGGAGGTGGTTTGATGTTCCTGGGGGGGAAATGCCAGCTGTGTGTGCCATGTGTGAGTTACTTCGGCGGATGAGCACGAGTATTGTTGGGCTAGACTTGCGAATTCTTTGGACGCTGTCGAGCTAAGACGTGGGAGACGCGGCTGTATCCACCAAATATATCAAACTCCGCAGCTGGGTTCGCCTTAACTAGACGGTCTTTAAATTGTATTGGTGTTGTCTTATTATTTGTCCCGTGGCTAGATCTCAGCTCAGATTTAGAGCTGATTCTACTTCGTCATCATTTTACGTTTACATTCTTGGATGCTCCGCCGTGATACGCGCAACACGTTCCACGTGTTGTGCCACCACTCCGCGCTAAGACTCACCCAGCGCCTTATTCTTATTCTTTTCTTACTCGCTATAATGTCATGTCAGAGTAAGTTGGACACAGCCGAGAATCCTCTTGCCGACTCGGTGCTCTAGACATCCCTGATCGATCGTATACTTTGTTTGCGTGTTGTGCCTAATTATACTTGGCGCGACTACTTGAACAAGCGTCGCGTCCAGTTTTTTCTTTTCGACACTGTCCTCCCTCCCAGTCCCAAGCGAACCATGCTTCACCAACGCGTCTTCCTCGCTGCCGTTTTCCTGGCCTTGGGTGCCTCTGCTGCGACAGACTCTGGTGCTTCCTCAGCGACACAGACATCTAGCGCTCCTGCAAGCAGCTTCACTGCCGGACTCGCCAGCGAAGATCCCAACGACTCCTTTTACGAACAATTCCAGCAAGAGCAGCCCGAGCCCGTACGAGGCTCATTGGGTGCTCCAATTATCGGACCCCAGAATGTACCGCTTGACAGGTGGGTTTGACCAGTCGTCAATGCAAAAAGACAAGCTTAACGTTGCTGACGGGTGCTGTCAGACAATCTCCCGATTTCTTGGCCCCCCCAAGTACAGACGCCGGTAGTGTTAACAATGCTAAATGGCCATTTAGTCTGTCCCACAACCGCCTTCAAACCGGTGGCTGGGCCCGTCAGCAGAATGGTGAGCCTTTACACACCCTTTTTTTTTAATACAAACGTACTAAACTGCTCATTAGTTGGAGTCATGCCTCTTGCTGTATGTCGGTCTTGCAAAAAGGTCAGATTGTCGCGCTTGTTGACTTGTTTTACAGACCGAAATGGCTGGTGTCAACATGAGATTGGAAGCAGGTGCCATCCGGTAACGCCGTACTCACCATCCACGTTTTATTTCTAATTACTAACTACCTGCCCACGTAGGGAACTTCACTGGCACTTGACCGCAGAATGGGCCTATGTCCTCAAGGTGCGTTTCTCTAAGACGTCGTATGAATTAGCCGCTCACTTTGATTTCAGGGCACTGTTCGCATCACTGCGGTGACTCCGGAAGGTCAGAATTATGAGGCTGATTGTGTAAGTCATTTTCACACGTCTTAATGAATTTGTTACCTACCCGGAGCCTGCAGGAACCTGGAGATATATGGTACTTCCCCGCCGGTAATCCTCACTCCCTGCAGGCCACAAACGCCAGCGCAGATGGCGCCGAATTCCTTCTGGTTAGTCGAGCACCATAATGGGAATATCAGCATTTTTGACGCAGAATGGGGGCCGACAGGTCTTTGACGATGGTAACTTTAGTGAAGACGACACCTTGCTTCTTAGCGACTGGTTGGCGCACATCCCCAAGGAGGTTTTGGCCAAAAATTTCCAGCTTTCCCAAAGCGCATTCAACGACATTCCGAAAAACCAGCTCTATATCTTCCCTAGCAACCCCCCGCCACCTATCTCCCAGGATCAGGTTCCTTCTCCCGCCGGAGTTGCGACAACCCCGCTAAGCTTCCCATGGTCCAAGGTTGCTCCGACACAGTTCCACGGGGGAACTGCAAAGATCATTGATTCACATACATTCAATGCTTCAAAGACAATCGCAGCGGGGCTAATCACAGTTGAGGTTGGCGGTTTGAGAGAACTTCACGTGAGTGTCAATCTTGGCCGGACGATGGATGCTTGTTATTGATCGTCGGTTCACATGCATTTTAGTGGCACCCTACTCAAGGTAACGTTAATACTGTCAACGCTGTAACATCCCGTCCCTAACATCGAAGTCACCATAGCGGAATGGGGTTATTTCATGTGAGTCTCTTCTCGTGCTCATGTTGACGTTTTGTTTGACCTTACGGGCGGCACAGCCAGGGTGCAGCGCGGATGACCATCTTTGCTGCCAATGGCAACGCTCGAACATTCGATTACGTTGCTGGTGATGTTGGCTATGTCCCAGTAAGTTATGGCTCTTCCGATCTCTCTCCACAACTCACCTCCTTCGATTTCCATAGCCAAGCAACGGACACTACATTGAAAACATTGGCAACGAAACCCTTATATTCCTCGAGATCACCAAAACTGGTGCGTACTTTCCTTGACTTGATGTGCAACAACAAATCACGAATGATCTCACACGTGCGCCCATTTATCCGTCAGACACTTACCAGGATATCAGTCTCCTCCAATGGTTATCGCTGACCCCAGTGGAGGTGGTCATGACAAACACCAACATCGACGGGGGAGTGATCTCTAAATTCAACAAAACAAAGCAAGTTGTTATATAACACGTCACGAACTCAAATGTGGGCTATATATCCGTAAATATCACGAAGGATTTATTACGATACGGTATTCTGTTTATATCAGCCACCACACGTAGTGATGTTACATGTACGCGCATATATGGTTCGGATACGCATACCACACTTTGTTTATTGTTAGCTACTAAAAGTGTATTAAAGAAATGCCTTTTGTGATCATTGCGCCTGTGATTCTCACCCGGGTCAACTTTTCTAATGAATACATGAAATAGTTTGGTGTCCCCTCGTCCTTTTTCATTGCGACCCATGGAATACCCTTTCTCTTGTGCTGCTCTCTCTGCTACTTTGAACCCCCCAAGGAACGGATGCTTATAAAACAAATGACTTTATGTGGTGGGTTGGTTTTGTTCCTTATTAATTTTTGTCCGTTCTTTGAGACGCGCCACGCGCCCCACTACCTTCATCTGAAAAATTTCAGGTGCTGCTAGGGCAACGATGGTCTTGCGCTGATTGACACCGGGAAAGGTGGACATTCAATGGACAATAAGAGTGACTGTGATTTAGCACCTGCTGGAGTTGACTTGTCCTAGCAGCACACTAGTAATAGTCCACTCTGGGTGGTGCTAGCAAATTCAGTTAAGGGATGCAGGAGAATGCACTGCCTGCTGATTCAGTTCAGGACAATACTATAAATTGCTACCTATATCCACTGAAGTCCAAGGTAATACTATAAACCACTACCCATGCATTTCTATACCCCTGGCAATGACTATGTACTGCATATCCCAAACAATACCATTCCCATTCCCACCCCTTGCCATCCACCCTACAGCCCATTTGTCAGAATCCAATTATTCAAGAGAAGTGTTATGGATAAATGTATTGTTAGCAACAACATTAGAAAATGTTTTCACATAAAGAAGATGGTGTTCGAAAATGAAGGGTAATCCTACAGTAAAAGCGAAGGGCTTTCGGAATGTTTGCGAAGAAGTGCATGATTCTGAAGAGATAGATATTCCGAAAGGATTCTACCTTGTGGATCGGATGAACCGTGTAGTTCATGCCAATCACACCCAATATGATTACATTCTTTTGAAGTGTAATCAAATCCAAATTGATAAGTTTTATAGGACTTACTTCGAAATGAAGTTGTTCTTTTCGATTGTTCACGACAAATTGTTAAGTCAAGTAGATCAATCAAGTAGATGTGCAATAATTGAACTAAAGAGTATACATGCAAATGTGCTACTTATATACTGGGACGTTCGGAGGCAAGAGCGAATGGGGAGTAGTCCGTTGAGGATCAGAAAAGTAGCTAAAGTACATGTATGCTAATTAATGACCATAGAAAATAGAGAACAAGGGTGGGGTGAAAATTGTGAATGAGAAAAGGGTTTAACGAACTAGGAATGAATCCTGAAACCTGTTTCCGAATCGTATGTCGTTTTGGGTAGACAAATTCTTGTTTCACTTCCTTAAACGACGGCCCTGAGTGTCGGGGATGAACACGTCCACATATTGAATTGTATGTGTTGTCACCATAAGCTTTTAGAAGCATAGAATCGACCCTGCTATTGAGTTCCTAGAAATAGGTGATGGGGATAGTGTAGATGCTTCTTTTCTGAGGAAAGGCTAATAATAGAACCTGATTTCTTGGTTGGGTCCTTGTGATGTTGCTAGGACGATTCAAGGTGTTAGGGGTGACGAAGTGTTGAATGGTTCATATGTGATGAGTTTGCTGATGATTCGGGTTCTGAAGAGTCGATTTGGAAACGTGATGTTCGGGTGGTTCGGAAGGCGGAACAGACCATAAATCATGATCGTGACACCATTATCTACAAATTGCAGCCCTGGTGTCTACTTCACCTCACATGCCCATCATAACACCATCCCATTCACCTTCTCAACATTGCCCCTGCTTGTTCCACCCAGCTCACACATCCTCCATCTGAATCTCTGATCTCACAGTGTGATCCCCAACCTACCTCTCTTCTTTTCATTATTCTACAGCTCAATGTTAAACAACTGATGTAGCAATCTGGACCCAAGGTCATGGTGACAGAAGTATAGAGATGCTCATATGGCAGAGTACTGCATGGTTGAAAGGTTGATACATGCGCATTCAAATCCTCAATGTGGTCACAATGGCTGCTATAGCCATATAGTGAAATTGGAGAAGCTGCAAGTCCTTGGCATGACTGGCTCATATAATGAATGACTCTGTCCACAGCATTGACAAAGTTCACTGATCCCATCACATGTGTGACATTGTCAGGGGACAACCCATTTTCTCCCATCTTTCTCCTGTTTCCTTTTTCCTTTTTCCCCTTTTACTCATATTAGATCTCTCTATTCCTTGCCTCAGGTTTTCTGCATTCCTCCTTATCCTTCTTTAGTGCTAGTGTTGGATGAGATAGAGAAAATGGAGACTCAGAAAGTCTCAGACACAGACACAGACATGGACATGGACATATCACAAAGACAAGCCACATAGATACAAGTGGTGCCTACATATCCAAAGCATCCACAACAATGGACTTTGCAAACATAAACCAACACTGATGGGACACAAAACAGAATAAAAGCTCCCACCAAATAAATAGAATAAAACAGCTCTCACCAAAGCTGACAATCAGATATGCATAATAAATGGTGAAGGGGTTGTGGGAAGGAATGGGAGATGAAGGCTGACTAGTGAATGAAGCATTGAATGATACTTGAGGTGCCTGAACTCTATTAGCAGTTTCTGAGACACAATGAACCTGTGTCTGATGTGGTGGACCCAGCATAAGCCTCAGCATGTCTTGAATGCAATGTGCAGCAATGTGACCTGAACAACAGCAACAATGACCATGACCTTCATTAGTGGGATTGCACCAATGATAGCCTCTCTCGTCTCCCCAGGAACCATGACCAAATGAGAGACCTGAAACATGGCTACTAACAGCTTTCCATCCTCTACCTTGTCCAGATTGAGTACTAAGGGCATAATCATGTTGGACTATAATTCTATCCTACTACCTATCATATTTCCTACTCCTATTTCCTTTTCCTTTTAATTCAATACAGGACTTATTTAAGCACTGTGAATCAGTTATAATTCCTCTACAGAATCTCCTCTGTCAACAGGTTATGGGCCCTGGGTTCTAACTATTTCACACTACACTTTTCACTCCAACTTCTCTCCCAAACAATATCAACACCATGTCTAGTGCTATTATTCACAACAATTCTGATGGACCTACTTTCCATCTTACTCTCCTCAACAACACTTACTACTCTCAGTGGAAAGGAGAGATGAGAGCTATACTTCAGAGAAAAAAGTTGTGGCAACTTGTCATTGGAAAAAAAGTCAGGCCTTCAGATGTTGAAAAAGAGGCATTATAGGATGATGAAGCTTCCATAGTGGCCAGAGACATTTTTCTTAGTATTCAGCTTGACCAAAGAGTTCATATGAACAGTATTGCTGAAGATCCTGTCAAAATGTGGATCAAATTAGAAGCAGTTCATATCCAAAACACCCTAAAATATGCTTCAATGCATGTGACAACTTATTCACAATCCACATGTTGCAAGACAAGTTACTACAGTTGCTCATTAACAGAGTGGATCAAGCCATCATATTGATACAAAACCTTCACCCCACAGTCTTTACCATAGCACAAATGGATGAAGAACCAACATGTATGGCAATGATACATGCACTGCCACAAGACTATGTGTGTTAGTAACACTGCTGCTCAAAGACCACCCCATTTCCAGGTATCTCCCTTCTTTGTCAGGTCAAAGAGAGCTCAGGCATGGTATGAGAAGTCCTTGATGAATCTTCGGTAGAAGTTCACAAGCCCAAGAAAGGCTTGCACCTCTTTTCAGATCTTTGGCATTGGCCAATTTGTAACTCCTTTGACCTTAACCAGGTCCATCTCGGCATGCCCTTCAGAGATGATGAGCCTGAGGTACTCAATGGACATATGTTCAAACTCCCACTTCTTGGGTCAGAGACAGAGTCCATGCTCTTGGAGCCTCTCCATCACTCTTCACAATACCTTCCTATGTTCAGAAATAGTCTTGGAGAAAATGAGGATGTCATCCAAGTACACACAGACCACCCCTTCCATGATGAGATCTTGGAAAATGTCATTCATCATTATCTGGAGGGTGGCCGGACTATTGGTCAGCTTGAAGAACATTACCCAAGGCTTAAACAGGCCTCAGTTGATTTGGAAGGCAGCCTTCCACTTGTCTCCTTCTCGGATCTGGACATTATTATACCCCCACTGAACATCAAGTTTGGTGAAATACTTTGCACCTCTGAGTTGGTTGATAAGCTCAGGAATGAGAGGGATTGGGTATCGGTTTTTGACTGTCATAGCATTTAGGGCTCAGTAGTCCTGTACAAGTTTGAGTGCCCATCCTTCTTTTTGATAAAAAAGACTGGTGAGGCCATCAGGGACTTTGACAGTTGGATCTTGCCTGAGCAAAGGTTCTCCTGCAAGAACTCACCTAACTGTGTTTGCTCAATTGGAGATAAGGGGTAAACCTTGCAGTTAGAGGGCTTCACACCTGGCTCTAGTTCAATGGCATGGTCCCAGAACTGTTGGCCTGGCAGAGTATCAAAGGAGTCCTTGGAGAAGACATCTTTGAAGTCTCAGAGGTACTTAGGGATTTCAGACGAGGCCTGATGATTCTTGTGATGAGCCTTGGCTAGTCTCTGAGATGTAATTTGGGTAGCTTGGATCTTGTGGAACGCCAGGTTAAGTGGAATGCAGAGCAGTTGGTCACCCTGTGAGAGCTGATCCTCTGATCCTAACTTGGGGACAAGGTCCAAAACTTTGGATTTGCAGCCTGAGACCTCGGACCAATGACCCAAGACTTTGGACTTGGCACCCAAAGGTTTGGACTCAGATTCTCACACTTCAAACTCTTTGCTACCAGGCCTTGGTCCAACTCGGCAGGCTCAGATCCTTCTGCTCTCCAGGCTTCTTTCTGTTCCTTCTTAATTTTAGTCCGGCACATGACACTTGTCTGGGTATTGGCTCATGGTGATCTTCCAAGTCTGCCAGTTAATCTCCGGGTTATGTTCAACCAACCAGGTGTACCTGAGCAGCAAGTCATTTTTCCTGAGACTGGTAATTGCAATTTTTGCTTTCTCCAAGTGACCATCTACTCAGGGGATCACACCTACTATCTCTGTTATAGCACCAGCCTCATTGGGGGATCCATCTACATTGTACACAGGGATGGGGTGTTGAAGTGTCTAAGCTATGATTCAGTTATGTTTCACATAGTCTCAGCTCATGAACAGTCTGGTTGCTCCACTGTCTATGAGTGCCAGTGACAAGCCAGCAGACAAGCCACGTCTATTTCAATCCAACTCTGCCAGTGCCATTTTCTTCAACCTTAGCCATCATCTGACATCACCTTTATGCTGAAACCATCATCTTTTATCATCAATTGTTATATAATCATTTTCAATCAATCAATATGTTGTCATCCATCATTTCCTCATCGACACATAACCAAGACTCCACTGAATTGCAACCTATAGAAGGACAAGCTGAATGCCATTTTCCAATCACGCCGACATACCCTAATCCTGCTCATCTGCATTGCAAGCTCTCTAATCCCAATCATCATGACACTTATGCCATTGGAGAGCCAGTATATGTTGACAACTCCTCAGAACCATTCATATTTCATGGAGATAAAAGGGTATACTATCATGCAGGGCAAGAGGAATATGTGGCAGAATTCAAGGGACCATATCCAGAATATCCTCCCCCGTCCATTCAACTTACTCTTCATCATAGAATCCAGAAGGATTGCATTTTCCACCCCACTCATCAACCATTCATGGAAAGGTTCATGAGCAGCCTTCGGAACCTGTGTTGTCTCTGATTTGTCAATCCCTCCTGGATGACACAGTGACTCATTCTATATCCAATTTGCTTAGGAGACTTTGGACAAGTTGAGGAATATTATTGGTGGACATTTCTTTTGTTCTTTTATCTGACACATTATCTTTTTCACCTGACCTCTCTTTGTTCTGTGTTTGATAACTTTTTCTTGTCATTACTAACTGACAATCTATTCTTGTACTAATATTCCCACTCCACACTTCTTTCCCCTATCCTGATACATTCTTGCTTATCTTCTTTGACAGATACTCCTTTCTTGATTCCCTTATTGTACTTTTTATTCTCATGCTTTGTCATGCACCACCTCTATTCTTACCAAGCACCTTTATTGCATCATTTTGCATCATCCTTGCATTGTTGCTGTAGACATGTATATAAAGGTCTCTGCCTCTCTCTGTAAAATAACAAGTCAAGTCAAAGTCAAGTTCAAGAATAGTCTAGAACATTCTAGACTATGTCACATGTCATGCATTATAGTCATGGTCACATATGTTGTTGTTGCACTTGTAAATAGTTTAGGATAAATAAAAACTAATTTTCTATTAGTTTCACCTCAGTGTAAACAAGTACTGATATATGTAGCTACCTAATTTTCTATTAGTTTCTACATTGCTTTTATTAGATGAAAAGAAAGGAACAATCAATAAGAATTGGGACTCACCACCTCAGTGTAAACAAGCACTGAGGTGTTCGTCCCCTGGTCTCCAACTATATATGCAGTTGGTTGATTAGCCTCGTGTCTCTGCCACAAGTTTAGCTGCATGGCCTTGCTACTAATATTATCTACTTATTGGCTGCAGCATGGATTGACTGCACCGCACTTGCAGTCCATAGATGCCCACGTGATTTTCTCCTGCAGGCCTATGTCAACACTCCCCCTCAATCCATGTGCAGACCAAGGAGGTCATGTAGTGTCTCAAATGGTTTGACTTGCAGGGCCTTGGTGAATATATCGGCCGCCATTTCATGTGTTGGACAGTAGTGTACTTCGATGGCCTTGTTAATAATGGCCCCACAAATGAAGTGGTAATGGATGTCTATATGTTTTGTTCTCGCATGATACTGGTCATCCTTGGCAACAGCAATAGCTGATTGGTTGTTGCAGTAGATCAGCATTGGTAGCTGCAGGCATGTAAGTATCTCGCCTAGGAACATTCACATCCATATAGCTTCTTTGGCCACATGCGTCATAGCTACATATTTGGACTCCGTTGTTGACAGCGATACAAGGGTTTGCTTCCTCGAGTTCCAGGAAATGGCACCTCCCCCTATGCAAAAGGCATATCCGGAGATGGCATGCCTGTGCTCTTGTGAGTTGCCATCCATGTTGCTATATCCCATAATGATTGAACCCTGTTGCTAATAAGAAAGAAATGGAAAAAAAATTATTATATTTATTTTATATTTTGTTTGTGATTTATTGAAGTTTTGGTGAGATTGCTTCAGCGCAAGCTTTAGGTGCTTGTTTGATAATCTAAGCGGAGATCTATTGAAATGCGGGGGATGCGCTGATGCAGATGCAAAGTGTCAGTGCTTAAAGTTCGCGTACAGTGACGTGAGCCTTGTAACAGAGATAAAGTGCAAACTTAACAAGTTTGAGATAATTGTTGAGTCATATAGATCACTTGAAATGAAAGCAAATGGCCAGTGATGATTTGCTAACAGAGCAGTGGTTTCAGAGATATAAAGTAAGAGATTGAGAATATGGGAGACTTGTGGAGATTTACTGCCTTAGATTGTACTGAGAAATACAAGCATATTTAAAGGAAAAGCTAGCTAGTGTGAGTCCTTTGTGAATTAATGAGAAATAACAGGGTGATGGAGTGGTTCTGGGGTTGCAATCTACATGAGGGATAAAATGCACAGAAATGGAACTAATGGCTATCTAAAGTGCCTGAAACTGATCTGTGTGCTATGGGAACTACAAATCATGTGAGCAACAGTTTTTTATTCAGTGAAAACAACAAGAAAATATGGTGAAAAATTCTGAAACTTCATTTTGAAGCTCTGGGCACTTGTTCCAAATAAATTGGAGGCGTTTGGCTTCGGTCGGGGATCCATGACGATAGGGGTGAATGGAAATGGTAAATAGATTGCTTTATTGATGTTTGGAAGTGTTTCAGAATTGTGTGGAGACTGATTGCTAGCTATTTGACCCTGTTTGTGTCCGAACACATATATACGTGTGTTTGTGCTTGCATGGGCTTGGGGATGCCTCACCGGTTCATTCTAAAAATATAAACAAAAGACTTTCTGAAGCTAAAAGCCTTGAATTGAGATCAGCAATATTTTTATGGTCATTTTCTGTTTTATTCAAGCGGCTCTACTGATCCATCAGGTGGATTATGTAATTCAAGGTTTGCAGGATAGATGATAAATAATAACAGGTGCCTTCCCTCTTCCTCCACAATAGTACTCTTGGTTGCCCAATGGTAAGCTTTACCTTTTGGGTTCCTTTTAAGTACCTGATTATTCACTTTACCGCCTCCCAGTGAGCTTGTCTGGGGTGGGACATGAAGCGGGCAAGGTATGACACCACATAGGCAATGTCCGGTCTGGTCCCTACCACCGTGTACATGAGAGACCCTATAGCCTCCTTATACGGTACATGTCTCATCTTGTTCATTTCCTTTCCTGTAGTTGGGGATTGAGATTTGGTGAGGTTATAACCAGGCAGTATGGGGGTTGTGAGTGGTTTGGCATCTTCGAGGCCAAAGTGCTGCACAATTTTTTGTATGTATGCGCCTTGAGAAAATGTAATAGTCCTGTTCTTTTGGTCTTGTTCTATCTCAATGCCAAGCAACCACTGGATATTTCCCATGTCTTTAATCCCATAGCATGAGGATAGCTCACGCTTGAAGCATTGTATTGCTCTTGGTGAGTTACCTACAATGGTTATGTTGTCCACGTCTCTGGCCAGAATGGTAGCATCTGTGTCAAAGCTGGTGAACACAGCATGCTCCACCTTGCATTGCATGAATCCAACTTTGTGGATGTTATTATTATCTATCTACTTTGCAAACCTCGGATTACATAATCCACTGATGGATCAGTAAAGCCGCTTGAATAAAAACAGAAAAACATTACAAAAACATTACTGACCTCAATTCAAAGCTTCAGGCTTTAGAATATACTTTGTTTATATTTTTAGAATCAACTGGTGAAGCATCTCCGAGCCCACATGAGCACAAACACACGCATACACATGTTCGGACATGAACAGGCTCAAACAGCCACCATTCAGGCTCCACACTTTTCTGAAACACTTCCAAACACACATAAAACAATCTATTTGCCATATCAATCCACCCCTATTGTCACCAATCCCCAAACGAAGCCGATCACTTCTATTTTCATTTAGACAAGCGCCCGGAGCTTCAAAAAGAAGTTTCAAAAGTTTTCCCTATCCTTTTTCTTGTTCTTTTGATTGAATAAAATTGTTGCACACATGATCTGTAGTTCTCATAGCACACAGATCGGTTTCAGGTGCTTTAGATAGCTTTTAGTTACATATTTGTGCATTCCAACCCTCATGTAGATTGCAACCCCAGAACTGCTCCATCACCCTGTTATTTTTCTTGGATTCACAAAGGACACACACTAGCTAGCTTTTCCCTTAAATACGCTTGTAGTTCTCGGTACAATCTAAGGCAGTAAAAACTCCACAAGTCTCCCATATTCTGAATCTCTTACTTGATATCTCTACAACCATCTCTTTGTTAGCAAATTGTCACTGGCCATTTGCTTTCAATTCAAGTGATCTATACAACTCAAAAGTTATCTCAAACTTGTTAAGTTTGAGCTTTATCTCTGTTACAAGTGTTGTGTCAGTATACACGAACTTTTAGCGCTGACACTTTGCTCCCACATCAGCACATCCCCCACATCTCAATAAAATTCTGCTTAGATTATCATATAAGCGCCTAAAGATCACATTGAAGAACATTCAATAAAAATCGAATAAAACTCAAACAAAATACAAAATAAATCCAATAAATATTTCTATTCATTTTCTTATTAGTGGAGAGTATCGGTAAGGTCTTCGTACCATTCTTTACCGGATTGGTGCAGTCCATATATCACATGTTTCAGGTGAATTATCTTGTCCTCCTACCCAGGTACTTCAAATCCCTTTGGCTGGTGCATGTAGATGTTCTCCTTGAGTGTGGCATTCAGGTATGTGGCATCTACATCTGTTTGCTCCAGCTCCCAATTGTTGCGGGCCACTATAACTGCAATGATCCATATTGCCGTTAATTTGGCTGTTAGAGAGAAGGTCTCGTTGCTGTTGAGTGAAGCCTTGGGTGACCAATCTTGCTTTCGGAGAGATTACCTGCCCATCCTTACCTAATTTGTAGCACAGGACGATTCTGCTGCCTACAATATTGGCGTTTGGTGGTGCGGTAACTAGCTCACCGGTGTAAGAGACCATTGCTCTCTAGTTGGAGATTTATTAGTTTATTTTCTGAGTTTCAATCCACTTGTTAGGCACTTGTCTTGTGCCACTCTCTTACTATTCCCAACCTTAATAAAATAGAACTCTTTCCCTCCTCCCATCTCAGCAGTGCCTGTCTGCGGCACAGTTGTCGTCCCAGCATGACATAACGTCTTACACCGGTGTCTAATCTCTTATGGATGTCCAGCTCAGCCTGGATTGATTTCTCCCATTCTACCCAGTTGGCTTGTTCTTAGTGGCTTCCACCAAAGGGGGGTCAATGATGTGGTGGGAGATTGAAGCCATAGCAAGGTATGCCTCTTCATCTGGGTCTTCAGCTTCAAGGAGATTTGCTGATTGGGTGAGGTTTTTAATCCTCTTGCTTCATCGCAGTTCTGGTGGGTTGGGGTTAGGCATAGCATTCGGTCTCTCACCTTTCGGAGGTTGATTGCTTTCTCATGGGTGTTCGAGGTCATACACAATTTTTTCTTGAAGTGTTTCTCGTGGTTCAATGCTCTTGTTCTGTGCAGCTGGTGGGTTCTGAAGC